>OY979696.1:143351966-143605343 GCA_963855945.1 Thereva nobilitata
ATATATATATATATATATATATATATATATATATATATATATATATATATATATATATATATATATATATATATATATATATATATATATATATATATATATATATATATATATATATATATATATATATATATATATATATATATATATATATATATATATATATATATATATATATATATATATATATATATATATATATATATATATATATATATATATATATATATATATATATATATATATATATATATATATATATATATATATATATATATATATATATATATATATATATATATATATATATATATATATATAATATATATATATATATATATATATATATATATATATATATATATATATATATATATATATATATATATATATATATATATATATATATATATATATATATATATATATATATATATATATATATATATATATATATATATATATATATATATATATATATATATATATATATATATATATATATATATATATATATATATATATATATATATATATATATATATATATATATATATATATATATATATATAATATATATATATATATATATATATATATATATATATATTATATATATATATATATATATATTATATATATATATATATATATATATATATATATATATATATATATATATATATATATATATATATATTATATATATATATATATATATATATATATATATATATATATATATATATATATATATATATATATATATATATATATATATATATATATATATATATATATATATATATATATATTATATATATATATATATATATATATATATAATATATATATATATATATATATATTATATATATATATATATATATATATATATATATATATATATATATATATATATATATATATATATATATATATATATATATATATATATATATATATATATATATATATATATATATATATATATATATATATATATATATATATATATATATATATATATATATATATATATATATATATATATATATATATATATATATATATTAGAACAATTTCATATTTTATTGTAGTATCGCAACAATAACATAAACTTAAATGGAATATTCATAAACAAAATTTATTGATCCTTATCCTCTTGCAATATTAAGATTGATTTGCAAATATAGACTGGGCGGGCATAGAAGTTTTCACTTCTACAGTGTGGTCCTACACACATTCATATTTTTTTTTGTGCATTGGTTCGTGGACCTGAATAACCACGTGGCGCCCTTAAAGTTGGACGTGCGCCCACGGCGCCTTCACTGAGCCACCGGCAAAAATTGGCACGTAACACACCCTAACAAATCTCTAACATACACTTCCACTAATACATAAGTCATCACGACCAAACCGATTTCTTAAATATTCCACAGCTTTTCCATAATTTTCGCTGGTGGGCGGGAAACTTTCCACCAATTCTCGAGCCCTGGACCCAACCACCGTAGCTTGTATCAGATATTGAAACTTGTCGGCCTCGTCAATAAACATGTCTTCATTAATCTTCTTGAACTGCGACCAGAAAGGGAGCCATTCTCTTACGTCACCATTAAACTTTTTGAATTCCAATGTAGGCAGTCTAAACTGCCGACGATTTTCCACAGCAACACCACCATTACTGCACGCATCGTGACTCACAGCCGCCACGTCTTCTTTTAACAAAAGCTGCGATCCATTGGGACTGGTAAACTACTCAAAACTGCTGCTGGCTACTCGCAACTACCCTTGCTCTTGTGTTTGGGCAAATACATTTTACTGGTAATTGTCAAAAATCGTGTTCCATTGGTGATGTACCCGCAAGTACTTGCGAGTATAAAAAATCGCCCAATGGATCGCAGCCAGTGTATCACACCTGGATTTAATTGTGTACCATTTTCAGTCATACTCATCAGAAGTGTTGATTTCTTCTTCCAGTTTAGTAGATGCATCATCATCATCAACATCCTGGTCTTCCATCAGAACCGCCTGAATACGCGCATTCATTTCTCCTAATTCATCTTTTTTCTTCTCTAAGAGCACTAATAATCCTCTGATTTCATCTAAATCCTTGTCCTCTTGTGCCAAAGCACTTTCCAAACGTCCAATTTTGTTCGTAAATGTGGTTCTTAGGACACCAGGTGCCTTAATTTCCTTTCTATTTTCGTTGGGCATTTTTGTTCATAACCTAAGTCCTGTCACGGTCGCCACAATGTTAAATCCCTCAAAATTCTATCCAACTTAAATGCTTAGGTAATGCCCAACGTCGTTTATTCCACTTCTTCAAATACACTTTTTTCGTACAACAGAATATTTTTTTGTTTGAGAAATTCAATTTCCAAAATTGTCAGTTGGAAAGATGCGCTCTTAATGACAGAAAAACTAAAATCAAAAATTCAAGACTGCCAACTATTCGATTATACGTTAGAACTAACAACATTCCAAAATAAAAATTACATTCGATTAAAGGTGCGTTTCGTTCCAACACAGGTACTAGTCCCTCGCACTAGAATATGAGATATTCTTAAAGGAATGTTATAATGGCGTATCAGAAGGACATCTGGGAGTCAACAAAACTCTGGCAAAAATAAGAGAAAGATTCTACTGGCTTCACATGCGGGAGGATGTTGCAGATTGGTGCCGTAAATGCACGATTTGCGCCAGCAGCAGGTCCTCGAGTAAAAACAAAAGGAGAAATACAACAATACAACGTGGCAGCTCCATTTGAAAGTATCGCAATCGATTTGGCGGGACCTTTTCCACCGTCAGATCGACGAAATCGTTACATTTTGGGGTCATGGACTATTTCAGTAAGTGACCCGAAGCGTATGCCATTTCAAATGAGGAAACCATCACTGTTGAAGAGGAGTTAGTGAGCAATTGGATCTGCAGATTTGGTGTTCCTTATGAGCTTCCTTCTGACCAAGGGAGAAACCTCGAATCTCGGAATGGTAGAACGATTCAACATGGCAATGCTAGCACACTTAAGGAAAGTCGTTAACGAGCACCAGCGTTACTGCGATAGTTGTATCCCAAATTTTCTTATGTTCATAATTCCACAGGACAAACTCCTTCTAATGTGATTTTTGGTAGGCTGCCAAGCGACCTGAAATATGGGACACCTGTGGAAACCAACGAGTCCACTACGGGTTATACTCAATGTTCCCTCTAATTTTTTCGCTGACTGCGCGGTGCAAAGTATGTGGGAACAAAAATATTCAAAACGTATGTAAAAGTGCGCAAGGGGAGGAGGAGGTCCCTGTGCCTGTATTTTAAGTGAATTTTTTTTTAATAAATATTCTTGAAAATTGATTTTGACATAGTTCATATCTTGGTTTGTACGCGTACGCTAACTAGAACTTCGGTATTTCAACATTAAATAACTCTGACATTTTTTAGCCGACTACGACAAATGTACACGATTCTAAAACGTCATGCAGTACCATTTCCTTGAGTCAATACACACCGAAAGCTCATTTTAAACTCTCTGGCGGAGTCAATAAACAAAACTGTCGAATTTGAGGAACAGAGAACCCATACGTTATTCTCGAAACACCACGGCAGGACGAGAGAGTCAACTTTTTTATACACGCTCGCACACAACTATCCAAGGCAAGATTTTATGATTTTATATGGGGATAATCTTGATGGATTGGTGCATATTTCGATTTATGGAAAAAACAGCTGATTCAATTTTCCTGCCTTTTCTGTTCTGCATTCTCTATCGAAGAGAGAGAATCTGGCTTTGCCTCGCCGAGTACACGATGTATGCGTTGAGTTGTGCTCAGCAGTGATGCTCATATATGCAGGCACACAACTAACTGGGTGAAAATTTTGTATGAAGATGAAAGACTTGTTATTTCTAGACTTTGGGCGCACCTTGCCATATCGCATCCGCTACGATGTACTTCTTGCAGCGCAAGTTCCCGAGACACTTTGTATCGTAAAATGGTGATGTGAAGTGGCCTTCTCATTCTCCGGATTGAGCGGCACCAGACTTTTTTCTGTGGGGTTATTTAAAAAGTAAAGGTTATGCCAGCAAGCCGAAGACCAACTACGTGACTGCAACCATGCACGAAATGCTCGAACGAACGAACGAACTCCCCTCTTAATAAGGCAAACCAACAAAATTTTTCTTTTTTTGTGAAATCTGAATTTTTGCCATTTTTAGATGCAATTCTTTTAAAAAATGAAATAAAAAAATGGTGAACAAGCCCATTGTGAGCAGAATACAAAAACGGCTGCGCAACTCTCGAAAAATTAGTGCGCGAGCGCGCACCTGCGCAGCTTAGAGGGAACATTACTGGTGAACTTCGTGATCGGCTGGCAAAATTCCACACGCCCGCAAGAAAGGGTCTTTAGATAGCCAGTGTCAGAATGAAAACAAGGTGTCAGCAGTAGTGGATACCAAGAGAGTGACCTCTTTTGGTTGTTCAACCCGCGGCAACAGAAAGAGAAATCTCCGAAACTTCGGCGCTAGTGGGAGAGGCCCTATTAAATTATAACGCGTATCAACAAAGTTGTCTCCAGGATTCAACAAGGACCCAAAGCGAAGAAGAAGACCGTGTACATAGACAGGCTGCGCCCATATCGTCAGCCGGATCCAGGATGGACAACTGTCCCGGACCTGTCCTAAGAGGGGGGCAGTGTAATGATTTATGCGCCTTCAACGAATTGTAATTTGTAACCGACTGTAATTTGTAGCGGACTGTAATTTGCAACGATTAAAGGTCGATTCGCACTATACGGAACGTCAACGTCACGTTAGGGAACGGCAACGGCACGTCAATTTTGCTGTCGATTCGCACTTAACCGTCAACGTTACGTGAATTTTGCCCTTCAGTCTAAAAAATTAGATAGAGTATTGTCGTATTCCGTATTGCTAATTTAAATTGTTGTTTGGATTGCCAAAATTTAATAATAAAAAGTTATTAATGAATGCATTAATTTTGGATGAGGAAGAAGAAAATTTAAATTTAGCAACAAAAAAGAAAAAATGGGTACAAAAGATATTTACAAAAAGAAAACAAGAAGGAAAATACAACACGCTGAATAAGTAATTGGATGACGATGAAATAAATTTTTATAAATATTTGAGAAAGTCGAAATATTAGTTTCATATCCTTTTAAAAAGAATTGAACATACAATTCAAAAAAAAGACATCTTTTCGAGACGCTTTTACTCCAATACCTGTCAACATTTTTTAACCCTTTACTTTAAAAGTTAATAAATATCGTAAAACAAATTAATTTATGTATAAATTGTGTTTATATTGTTTAAACAATATAAATATTTAATTGCGCACATTGAAATGTTTCTGATTTCAAATAATATATAAAAACAAACATTTAAAATAAAAATCGCCAAAATTGGAGATGTCCCTGAGGACTAAAAAGTAAAAAAACTTCATTGACTCGACTAAAATTAGTTTGAAAAAAACAGATAAATACTTGAAAAATTCGAAATGCTGCAGTAACTACGTTCACATTCAACAGAATGGATCAGTCACGTCAAGGCACGTCACGTCAAAATATAGTTTCAAACTAATCTTGACGTGCCGTGACGTTGACGTTCCGTGACGTTGCCTATATATGTGAACGCATAGTGTAAAACACATTGAAGAATATTTTGACGTGCCGTTGCCGTTCCTTGACGTGACGTTGACGTTCCGTATAGTGCGAATCGGCCTTTAAGCAGTAAGTTAACATAGGGCCATCTATTAGTTCGAATTTAAACGAACGGTAATTGAAGACCTTATATACGCATCTCGGAGTTTCTCAAAAAAGAATGTTCCAGTAATAGAGGGGCTCCAGACTATGGTGGAAAGATCTAGAACTTGGATAAAGGAGCAGCTTGGATATATAAATTCAGTACCAGCGGCATTTACAGTCAGTTTTGATTATAAAAACCATAACAGTGTTCTAAGCGATGAAAGTGACCTAAAGCGAAAAGTGGTGATTAAATAGTGAATTAAAAAGCGATAAATAGCAGTTATTAGGGAGAGATATTTAATTGCAAGTGAACTTTAAGAATTGTGTTAGTAGTTATTGAATTGTTAATAAAAAAGTTTTGTGTGAACATTTAAAAAGTGTATCCCTTAATTAATCCTACGAATCCGTTAAGCCGTAAAATTATAACAATATTTATGTAATTGGTCTGCAGCGTGATATGTTTCCATACACCCTCTTCATTGACTGTGCCTGTGATCCTGCGGAGATTTTTTCTGTCGAACAGAAATTTGTATACTTTTCTCTCTGTGGAGAATCCACGTTCGTGCAACAGAGAGAAAAACATACAAATTTCTGTGCTATAAAAGAGCTCCAATTTGCGTTCTCACTTTGCGCTGATGTAAAAGGGCCTTTAAACGACGTATCATAAAACAGGTTATGCGATTATCTACAAAAAAAGATATACATTTTCCGTACGAATTCCCACTCTTAAGATATCGCCGTTTTGAAGATTTAAAATACTCATATGCCTTCAGAGGTAGCCCTAATAAAGCAACCCGCCGGCTTAACTGGTTAATAATAGGATACCGAAGTTCCGTTTAGGTCTGCTCTTCACCTAGCGGACGGTGCACCTCCTTGTTCACCTGGTAGCCTTTGTTTGCTTAAAAAAAATGAACTCATAGGCCCTTCGCAGACTTGTCCATAATTTCAAACCGGTTTTAATATGAGTTCAATAATACACTCGGAACTCACTTTTCTCCATATTTTCGTGTAACGATTGTAATGCCTATGTAGTAGTGTGGGGTGCAAGAACAGCGAAGCAGCTTTACTGAGAACGAAAATATGCTTGTGTTAGTGACGGTGAAACCAGAAAATGTTTGGGTGAACAAATGATGGAAAATGATGGAAGAAAAATTGTCTTCGCTGCGACCCCTTGCCTATAAAACCGGTTTTGGTTTTGATGTTATGGACAAGTGTGCGGAAGGCCAAATATCATCCAAGAGTTCAACCGCGACTATTATAGACGTTGCACCATGACGTGAACGACATAACGAACTGGTTGAATAACGGGTTATACCTAGGCTTAGACTTTCACATAAAAAACAAATCGCGCATACCTTTCCTTTGTTGGAATACGTGGTTAATATTTTCATGGTGATTCCAGGATTAGGGTTCGAACTATCGGTTTCTAGTATCGATACCAAGTACTAATAACAGAATCAAACCGTGGTATCGATACCTAGAAATTATCGGGCTGGAAGTATCGATACTACTCAGTATCGAGTACTTTTTAAAATACATATATTTAAGAAAAAAATATTTATTTAAATTTACGTAAATAACATAACCCAACGGTATGAACACTCCGTCGACAAAAAACAGCACAGACACATATGAACAAAGGCATGACTAAGGCCCGTTTTCATCTTCAACCCCAGATGGAAACGCAAATTGAGCATGTTCACATTTTTGGTAGAACAGAATACAAACTTCTGTGTGGTAGAGGAGCTCCATTTTGGGTTCCCACTTGTATGTAGCGACATCTCTGAAGATTGAAGAATATTCCGATTTTTGCGGTTTATCAGTAGTACATACAGTGGCTGTCAAAATTATTGGCACACCCAAGAAATTTTACAACTGAGGAAGATATAAGACTAAACTATGTTACCAAATTTTATTGATTAAAATTTTATTATTTAAATTATAAATAATAAATTTAAAAAAAAAATATAACAGAAAAAAGAAATTCATCAGTTTAAAATTTCTTGCGTGTGCCCACTGTATGTGGGTTGACAAAGTACTCGATACTTTTAATGAGTAGTACTTGACGATACCATGATCTTGGTATCGAGTGCTCAGTATCGGTTTTCAAGACGACAGTATCGATACCTACTCAGTATCGAGAGTATCGTTCGAACCCTATCCAGGATATCTTTGGAGAAAAAAATTGTTCTAGAGAAGGGGGCTATCTCCACTATCCACTAAGGTACAGGGTATTTACGAAAACAGAAACTTGAGTCACTCTATTTAGAAGATTTGTAGGATCAAAGCATGAGAAAAATCCCAATATTCTTCGTTTTTTAGCATTTGGTGATTTACAATGCTTTTTTTTCTTGTGAGTTATTCTATTCTTAAGGACGCATTTTTTTACTATAATTTTTAACTGCACACCGAATACTATTTTAGATAACACGATCTCCAGATGGGGTTGACGGCGTTGTTATGTCAAAATCGCATATTTGTTGTATTCAGACTCAAATTCAAACAATGGTTTACGGTGGCAGATACGTACTACATTCGTTAAAAACGTACCTCGATCTACGTCTATTAAAGTTCAGGATTTACATGCTTTTGCTGATGCCAGTCAGAAAGCCTATGGAACCGTGGCTTAACCTCTAAAGACCTACGTTTAACCGTCGTTGACGCCTGTTGATCGTGCTCCGCAGCTATTGCGGTTTTAAAATTCTTTCTTTTTTCTTCTCTGATTGTGTGATAGTAGTGTCGTTGGCAAGTGATAGTGCTTTGTTGATATTATAAACTATTGATAATAATCGTGAAATTCCCGTCACAATAATACTAAACTTGGACTTTGGACTTTTGTGCCAACATAATATAGCTACTCTCCAATTAAGTTTAATCTCTTTAATTTAATCTCTTCAAAATGTACAAATGTAGCAATAGTACATGCTTCACCGATAACAGCTCTTCCACTGATGCAGCGGAATGGATATCGTGTAGTGGTATCTGTGATAGCTCTTTCCATGCTTCATGCATTGGACTTTCGCGCTCTTCGCTCCAGTATGTGAACGAGTTTAAAAAATCATTTAAATTCTACTGCCCTGATTGCAAAGCAATAAACCTCTCACATATATTACTGGCGATTAAAGCCTGAAATACATTAAGAAGCAGTGCGTCGCGTCGCGTCGCTGTGCGCCGCAGTGGTTGATTAAAGTATGAACGTCAACGCACATTGAAAGCGCTGCGCGTTTTTTTGACAAGTTGATTATTCATGTATATTAAAAGGCAAATAATTATCAAATAAATATGTTGAGAAGAAACCAGATTAAAAGAAGATTGTTTGTGCTGGCGGCATGTAAAATGCGTAATAACGGAATTTTGCTTAAACATAAAAAAAAAAGATTTGCACCAGAAGCTACAATGCCGAAAAAGAACGTGAGCTTCATGGATTCTACACTAGAATATTTAAAGTAATTAAAGACGAAGATGAGCAGGAAATGAGAAAATTTACTCGAATGTGTGTTAAACAATTTCACCTCTTGCTCAATTTGCTGCAAAATCGTTTAACGAAATACTCACCGCGAAAACCAATAACACCGGAATGCCGTTTAGTAATGACTTTGATGTGAGTGTTTACAAAAATATTTAAGAATATAGTTTTAAATTCCAATGCTTCATTTTAAGGTTCCTTTCTCAAGGTCCAAATTTCATGACCATAGCATGGATGTTTCGAATTGGAGCATCGACAGCTCGTAAAATTATTTTGGAGACTTGCGAGATGTTATGGGACGAATTGGGAGGAATCTATCTGGCGCCACCGAACAAAGATGAATGGAGGAGAATAGCTACTGATTTTTATATCATGACTGGTCTACCAAATTGTGTAGGCGCTATTGACGGAAAGCATATTAGAATGAAATGCCCCCCGAATGCAGGATCGTTATACTATAATTATAAAAAGTATCACAGCATTATTTTGTTAGCAGCTTGCGACAGCAATTACTGCTTCACAGTTGTTGATATCGGTGCATATGGGGGGGACAAAGCGATGGTGGTGTTTTTAAAGAGTCCGCATTTGGAAAAGCAGTATTGGAAAAAACTATTAATTTGCCAGACGATGACAATATGCCGAAATCAAATGTAAAAGTCCCGTATTTTTTTGTAGGCGATGCAGCTTTCCCGTTAAAAACGAACATCATGAGACCTTTCCCCGGAATACTTTTATCAGAAGGCAAAGAAATTTTTAATAAGACTTTGTCAAAAGCCCGTGTGAAAATAGAAAACACTTTTGGTATTATGACTATGCGCTGGAGGGTATTACTTAATACTATAAATTGCTTTCCGCAGAATGCCGAAAAGATTGTTAAAGCTGTAGTTGTTCTGCATAATTTTGTCAAGATGAATGATGGAGAGTATTGTCCTGCAGAATAACAGAGAAAACAAATCAGAGGTTTGCAAACATGTAGACTTTTCACGAGGTTCAATGCTCCAAGAACTGCATTTGCCATCCGTAATACTATAATGGAATACCTAGTAGATGCTAGTCAATAACACAACAATTTTGAGATCGAATAAATAAAATACTGACTTAAACAAAAATAAAGGTCTTTTTATTTCTTCACAAAACTTTCACAAACATAAACATTTTCTAAGTAAATAACAAAAATAACATAAAAAAATAAAAAACATAATTCACCACTGCATGTTTTGTTTTAGCAAATGCAGCACCCCTACTTGGAATTTCATAAATTTATCTGGAGGTAACTTTGCCTCCTCCAATTGCACCCGAAGGCTATCGCAGAAGGCTGCTTCTTTGGTGTTGGTTGTTTCGAAATCAGTTTTTATTGATTTCATTAATTTCAGAGGTTCTTCATTGGTATTTTTAATCAAAGTATCCTCCGCTAAACTTCGTTTAGCACGACGGCCGCAGTTTTGAGAAGAGCTCGCGCCTACTGAGCTCCGGTCTAGATCGGAAGAGTTGTCATCCAGTTCAATCGTTTCCTCAATAATTATATCCTCGCATTCATCACAGTTGGAAATATTAGATGTTAAATGTGTGATGCTTTCGGTTGAGGCCGTCGATTGGTCATAGCTGCAGTGAGTGCTAGAAGGTGTTTAAATTATATGTGATGTTTTGTGTCACATTTATTTTATATTAATGTACGTTTTATTTACATGACTGCAATCATTCAAAAATGACAGCATGTCATAAAATTTATAATTTTGCGGTTTCCCGACGGGTCCACTTCCCGAGGGCTTATTTTCTTGATGTTTCAGCCTCATAAATCTATCCCTTATAGTTTTCCACTTAGCCTTTATCATGTCACCTAAGTAATTCATCTGTATAAGTATTACAGGTACATTTTAATATTTTAACTTACTTTTTATTCCCAGCTCCTGAGAAATCTCCTCCCATGCCTTCTCTCTCTGTTCATTTTTTTTGTAGTCTCGATGGCTTTTATTATATAAAAATTCTTTCCCGCGGACCAGTTCAATTAGTCTTTCTTCTTCCATTTTCGCGGTTTGATTGACGACAACTGTCAAGAGAAGCAGTGTTTTAGAAATTAGTCTAAGCCAAAGCAGTGCGTCGCGTCGCGGTGCGTCGCAGTGTGATTAATGTGAGTTGCCACATTCTGTAACTATAAATCTAAATTTTACTGCGACGCGACGCGACGCACTGCTTCTTAATGTATTTCAGGCTTAAGTCCAACAACAACAATATCATGGATCTGACGGAGTCTCTTAGTCAATTGAAAATCGATTTTGAAGCTCGCAGCGCGAAAGCTTTCAGCTCTGAAAAAAATACGCAGCTCTTAGGGCAAAACGTCGACGAGCTTTCGTGCGCAGTTGATGGAATCGACAGTAATTTCGGTAATTACTCTAAAAATTTTGACAACATTATCTCCAAACTGGACAAGTTATCCACTATGGATAATAATACAAATAAAGATGTAGTCGACGAGGTGTCACAATTTATAAAATTCGAACTGAATTCCATCAATACGGCGATAAAAAAATCAAACTGACGGATTTGCTCACAAAAGTCTCCGCCTGTGTCGATAAGCTGGCTACTTTCGATGACACAATCATCCAGCTGAAAAATGACTTAAGGGCGCAGTTCAGTCATCTGGAAGCAGAATTGGCGACCGTAAAGTCTTTGTCGGTTGTTGACGGCCAGACAAATGAGAATTCGAATGAGGCTGCTAATCCAGTCCTAGATAGACCGACAATATCTCTCTCAGACGAGATAGAGAAAGCTCAACTACGTGACAACTGGATTGCAACCAACCAAAGCAGCTACAACTGTGGGGATAATTGCACATTTAACTACGACAGATCTTCATAACCAAACGTTGTCCATCTCATCATGCCCATCTATCCAGCTACCACCCGTACACCTGCCTAAACCAACTATAAAAAAATTTGGAGCTACTTGGACACCACTCGAATGGGAAAGTAGATTAAAAAAATAGGCGCTTCAAACAAGGTGACTGATAAGAAGAAACCGAAAAAATCGTCTCGAGGCGGTAAAGGAAGGACGGCCATCACACCCAGAACGTCGCAATCTAGAGCTGAAGTTTCAACTTATTTCCTCAAAGGTGCACCCCCGCAAGCTGATCGGTTTTGGATATACAACTTCTTCAAAACGGAATTCGCCGTAGACATACAAAACTGTGAACCTGTACTACCCCGTAAAAACAAGTTGTTACAATACAGGAACTTCAAGCTGCTCATGCCTACTAGGTATGAATGGCTATTTCTCAATTCCAAAACGGACGTTTTCAGATGGAACAACCTCAGCCTCAGTCTTTGGAAGGATAGGTTAAGTAGTAGATCTAGTATTGTTAAAATTAATACTCCAACTACATCACCCAAAAATATCCATACTAATAAAAATTTTTAAAAACCGACTTCAGAAAAACCGAAAATAATGCACAAAAATAAATTTTTAAAAACCGACTTCAGAAAAACCGAAAATAATGCACAAAAAACCAAAAATAATGCACAAAAAGGATAAAATAATTGTTTGAAATTCTTTACAACATTAATCCAATCAGAATGGATTTAATAGGAAGAATCACTTTTGAAGACGGTGCCAGGTAGTAGTTGACTTTCATTGCATTAACTATTGCTGCGAAAATTGTATTCATTTCTTTGTTAGGCTTATGCCCTTAATACATCACCCCGAAAACAGGTGTTGGCACCGTCTTCAAAAGTGATTCTTCTTATTAAATCCATTCTGATTGGATTAATGTTGTAAAGAATTTCAAACAATTATTTTATCCTTTTTGTGCATTATTTTTGGTTTTTTGTGCATTATTTTCGGTTTTTCGAAAAGAATTGAGGCAGTAGCTAAATAGTTTTTGCAGTAATCTATTTGCGTATTTTCGGAGCAATTTAAAAAAAAACTTATTTAATATGAAACAAAATTTCCCAAAGGAAATTAAAAAGAAATATTTATTGTGTCGATTGAAAAAACAATTGCTCCAGGTCAAAAAATCGAACTCGCAACCTCCAGGACGAGAGGCAAGCCTCTCAGTCGTTGTGCTACGGGAGATTGTTACAACAAGATGGCTAAATACGTAAATAAAGCTTTTCAGAAACTGCTTTAAATAGAATTTCATTCCAAAGGAATACTCTCTACAGTCTGCATGAGTAGAGCACAGGTCGCCTCAACAACAATTAAGTTGAACAAAAATGACACCAAAATCTGCCTCCACCAAAAGTTTTGTTTTTTCATGTAGAAACAGTATCTACTCTTCTCGAAATCGTATCTGCTCCTTTTTTGAAGTTTTAGCGAAAAAACCGTTTTTTACATATTTTTAAATAGAAATAAAGTTAATTATATAATCTATCGCCTTATATGGATACAATTATTCTCTCATATATATAAGTTCGTACTCTTACACACATGTACACTCTCATAGCCATTTACAACACATGCACACACGCATATCCATATATATATATATATATATATATATATATATATATATATATATATATATATATATATATATATATATATATATATATATATATATATATATCCAAGTGTGAAAGTGCGGGCAAACCACATTTTGTCGCTTCGCAAGAATTGTGACACAACTCAAAAATTTCCAATTTCGAGTTTATTTTGAAAATGTATAGCGAAATCCGCAAATTTTTATATGGTAAAACACCATATTATTACTTCCAAAAATGACCGCAGGAAACCCGCTGGACTCCAAGATCATGACAAGGGCTTGTATGAAACTTGAAACTTTCAAATGGCTCCCCTGTAAATTCATGTGTTCAGTTGTGCCACTATTCTTGAGGAGCGACGTTGTGGATTTACGTTTAATAATTGCCGTCGTTGTCAAACGTGTATTTCAAATTATAACAATGACTCATCCTTGTACTAAGTGTAATCATGAACAAAATAGGGAAAAAGTTTGTGCACCTTGTGGTGAAAAAATAGTTTTCGGTCAAAGTGATAAGTCGAAATATAAGATTACTGAAAAGTTTGAAAATCTAATAAGAGAGTATTTCAATAAGAGTTTCTCTGTGTCTGATTCAAAATTTCCCTTATCGATATGTACAACTTGTAGACTAGTTTTGAGTGATAGAGATAAAAAAATATATTCTAGACTGTTATCTCAGATGCCAAATTATACCAAAATTGTATTATGTAAAGAAACAAGATCTACAGATATTAGTATTTGCAACTGCTACATTTGCTTGAAAGCTAGATCCGTTGCACATAAAAAAGTAAAAAAAGGAAGAGGCCATATTCGCTCTGGTAATAGTACTACTATAAATTCGTCAAATGGTCAGTACGGTAACTCAAAAATAACTAAATTAAAGTCTGAACCAAAAGATACTGTTAAAAAGAAGAACTACGAGTTTTGTACGAAATGTCTTCAGACCAAAGGAAAAGGAATATCGCACCCATGTGATTCAAAAAGTAGTACTATATCTAAAAATGTGTTAAAAATTGTTTCTAACTTAGTAGATGATAAAAGTAAAGAGTGTATAGCTTCATCTATTATAAAAAACAAAATTTTATCTGAACAGGGAAAGAATAATACAAATAATATGAGCACTTCCTTAAGAACAAATGGTAAAAAATTAAGAATATCATTAAACCCTCGTGATGAAAAACCAGTGTCTTTTGAGGCAGAAAAGCTTGATAATTTTCAAGTTAATATGAAATTAAGTGCGAATAAAATGAATAAATTAACTAATTTTTTACGCATCAACGTAGGCAAATCATCTGTACCTAAACATTACAAAGAACACATGCATGATAGAGTAAGAACGTTAAATGATATTTATCAGAAAGGTATTTATCAATTTGAAACTGATAAGGGTGAAGAAAACAGGCCAGTTATTTGGGCAGACGCTGAAGAGTTGTTGCAAAATGTAAGTGATGTGCGTAATTTCATTGGTAAGCCTATTGTGAAACTTCTTGCTGATGGAGGTCAGCAGTTTTTCAAAATTTGTTTGACTATTCTACCTGAGAATTATTGTGAAGAAGATAATATTGATGAAAACGGGAAAAGGAAACGAAAATTATACTCTGAAGGTGGTACCACTGGTTCAAAGGCTAACCTGAACAGCGTTAACTTAACAGATTGATTATGTTATGCATAGTACCGAAAATAAAAGAAACCTATAAAAACATGGAAATTTTATTTAACATAACAAACATAAATAATATATTATATAAATTCACATCCGACTTTAAACTCATTTTAATTATTAATGGCTTACAAACCGCAAGTGCATCGTTTCCCTGCCCTTATTGCTTAGTGCCGTTGAGTGATTTTTTGAAAAAAAATCACGATGACAATAAAAGCACTAAGATTACCGAAGATATTTCATTAAGATCTTATGGAATTGTAAAAAGTAATTATGAACAATTTTGTTCATTAGGCGAAAAAAAAAATTTGGCTAATAAGTGCAATAGTACTATTAATAAACCGTTGTTTCAAGAATCACCTGATAAGCTTGTATTAGAAAAATGTCCAATTCCTGAGTTACACATTCTACAGGGTATGGTAAATCACCTTTTTTTAAAAGGATTATTGCCTTTACTTGGGTATGAAGAGGCTCTTTTATGGCCAAAAGGATTAAAATTGTTATCAAAGAATTACCATGGGGAAGCTTTCGAAGGGAACGCTTGCAGAAAATTATTGCGAAGATCAGATGAACTATTATCACAAGCTAATTGTAAAGCTGTTGGATACCTACGACTACAACCATTTGTTGCAACATTCAAATCGTTCGATAAACTTGTTTCAAGCTGTTTCGGAACTCAAAAAAAAGTAGATTTAAAACTTGTCAGTAAATACGTTGATGAATTCAAAAAGGCATATCTTTCTACCCAAGTATCCGAAACTTTAAAATTCCACGTTGTTACAAAGCATTTAATTTAATGTTTAGAATTGGTTGAAAAATGTGGCCTTGGTATCTGGTCGGAACAAGCTGGCGAATCCGCTCATCGAGAATTTTTGATTTACTGGGAAAGGTACCAAATTAATCTGCTAGATGACCCCAGTTACTTGGATAGATTACATAAAACAGTGGTTGAATTTTCCTCAAATCATTTATAAAGACTATTCTTGTAGGTCGTAAAGATATATGAGAGCACAAACGATCAAAATTTATTAATTTGTTTTTTGTATTTTTTGCATTCATTGCATTAGGTGTCATATTATATTTGAACATATTAAACATAACTTGTAAGATTTATTTCTAAAACCTCATCATTAAATATTGGCAAATGAAAATGTTTGTTTTATACTTATTACACTATACAGACATGTGTGTATGTGTTATATATGGCTATGGAGAGTGTATATGTGTGTACGAATACGAAAATAGGTATGTGAGAGAATAATTGTATCCATATAAGGCTATAGATTATATAATTAACTTTATTTCTATTTAAAAATATGTAAAAAACGGTTTTTTCGCTAAAACTTCAAAAAAGGAGCAGATACGATTTCGGGAAGAGTAGATACTGTTTCTACATGAAAAAACAAAACTTTTGGTGGAGGCAGATTTTGGTGTCATTTTTGTTAAACTTAATTGTTGTTAAGGAGACCTGTGAGAGTATGCATGAAATTGCTCACCGAAGAGTTTGTAATTCTTTACAACATTAATCCAATCAGAATGGATTTTAGAAAGAGAAAAAAAGAAAAAAAGTCGAACTACCCTCCGGGGTTTGAACCCGCAATTTTTATTTGCGGGGCAACGCCTTTGCCGATTCATCCACCGGCCTCTTCTCGAGCACGCAACAATAAAGTAATTTGTTCGCTGCCTTTGAAAATACTTCTATCCGTTCAAGGTGTACTAATTTTACCAGTTTTTTACGCCTACCTTCGAACTCATTTATCAGAATTTAAAAAAAATTGTACGGGACCACCGTGGGAAACTACCCTTTCAAACAAAAAAGAAAAAAAGCAAAAAAGTCATTGCGTTACAAAGTTATGCGTGAACAGGACCAAAAAATACCTACGCGTCGAATTGATAACCTCCTCCTTTTTTGAAGTCGGTTAAAAAGCCCAGTGCAATTGGCAGTAAGATTAATACTAACACCACCCCGTCCTCAACTCCTATCACTAACTACATCTCAGCTTCACCTTCCGCCGTCCCCATCTCTACTAAAGACCTAACACCTAAACCAAATTCAAATTCTACCTCATATCCGAATTTTTTCCGAAGCCACATTAATATCGGTGGTTGTTCTTACGCGGACATCAACGATATTCCCACAAGCAAACATCCTCTGCCGAATGCGCACCAACATTGTCCATAACAAGCGATCAACAGACTCCTCAGAGAGTCGCGTCAACGAAACACCCAGAACTAATCCACCTTTTTCAAAATCACTGCAACCTCCGGTTTTAAAAGTAATGACTTAGATATAGTAGTCTCATGCTTCTACAATATTATTTTTAAAACAATCGATAAACATGTACCTAAAATCAAAAAAAGGGACAAATTATGTGAACCGTGGCTAGACAAAAATACTAGATCTCTACGTAACCATAGAAATAAATTGTACAATATGATAAAACAAAATATCAATGTAAATGCTCAACTGAGATCTGAACATGCTAGATTAGCTTCAGAATTCTCACTTAGGTCACGTGAGGCCTATACCACATTTGTAAACACCGTCGTTGAAACATCATTAAAGACTCTAAGAAATTCTTCGACTTCGTTAACATTAAACGAAAAACCTCAGGTTATCCGTCATCAATGACAAATGGTAGCACACACTCCTCGTGCCCTAAAGAAATCTCTAACATGTTTGCTGATAGGTTCAGCGAAGTCTTTTGCCCAAAATCGTGTACAGTTAACACTGACCTTACAGGCACAGAAATGTCAACAACAGGTACAGAAACAACACTTATAAAAAATATATCTCTGACGGCCCACGCATCATGATTGGTCTAAACAGTCTTGACGACAACAAGGGTCATGGTCCTGACAATCTTCCCCCTAGTTTCTTGAAATGCTGCTCGGAACAAATATTACTCCCCCTTCAAATAATATTTAATAAATCATTATCATTAGGTAAATTTCCATCGATGTGGAAGAGATCCTTTCTTACACCGATCCATAAATCATGTGACAAGCACCTGGTGGACAACTACAGGGGCATTGCCATCTTGTCTTCAATTCCAAAACTATTCGAAAAACTCGTTTTCGACAAGATAGCCCCCCTTATTGACCCTCTTCTTAACGAAGAACAGCACGGATTCAGAAAAGGGCGGTCGACAACCTCCAACCTTATGATACTAACCGCTGAACTGTTATGTTTGATGGAAAACGGTCATCAAATCGACGCAGTCTATACTGACTTTAGTAAGGCCTTTGATCGTGTTGACCACCATATTTTAATAACAAAACTTCTAAAATTTGGAATACCCGGTCCTGCCCTTGAATGGATAAAATCATATCTTAACGGAAGAACTCAAGTGGTTAGGTTTCAAGGATTTTTATCAAAGGAAATCGACGTAACTTCCGGTGTCCCCCAGGGCAGTCATTTAGGCCCTCTCCTGTTCAACATATTTATCTCCGATTTATCCGAAAAACTAAGGGATATTCCACACCTCTTTTATGCAGACGATTTAAAAATTTACAGTGTCATAACGTCCCAAACAGATGTATCCTTCTTTCAGTCGAAACTAAACGCATTGCAAGACTGGTGCGCCATGAATAAACTACAACTCAACATCAATAAATGCCATGCAATTACCTTTTCACGCAAAAGAAATAAACAGCTGCAGTACTACTATCTTAATGGCAAGGTTTTAGGCCATGTCGATCATATTAAGGATTTAGGTGTTGTCCTTGACAACAAGTTAAACTTTAATTTGCTTTTATGATCAAATTAAGAAGAAATAAACAGCTGCAGTACTACTATCTTAATGACAAGGTTTTAGGCCATGTCGATCATATTAAGGATTTAGGTGTTGTCCTTGACAACAAGTTAAACTTTAATTTGCTTTTATGATCAAATTACTGCTAGAGCCAACAAGCTATTAGGGTTTATTAAGCCTTTCGTCCCCAATGTTGCGTATAAGTTTTCTAACTTTGAGCTTCTCTAACTTTTTTATTTTACACTCAAACTGCACGCCTATGAGTTTTTTTTGTTCTTTTATTTATTTCCCTTTCTCTTTTGTATACTTCAGTATGCATTTGGTGTGCGTTGCGAAGACATCGGCGGCAATTTGTAAGTAGCTAAAAAAACGACTTTTTTGTTTAAGGTTAAGTTTATTAAATGTGTTTATTTATTTATTATATTATTAATTAGTACTAACAAATGACATTATTTGATGGTGGTAATGTTAAATAATATATTTTAGTTCAGTTTATTGAAATTGAAAGTCTTATGTATTCAATAGAATTTTTCAAATGTTGATGTTGCGTATACGCAACGTTGGGGACGAACGTGAGAATTTGATTATTATTTTTTTTTCAGCATGATATATTGTTTAATAATGGCGAACAAAGGACTTTCTGAGAAAGAAGTAGCACTATTTTTAAATTTCGATTGGGATGATTCCGATCATGATGGTGACCTAGAAAATGATGATGATGTCATAGAAAAAATATTAGAACATGGCATCACAGAAGGCATAGACGCAGAAAATTTGGAAGTTTTTGAAGTTATCGAGAATTATGTTGACGGTGAGTGCGAAATTGATTTACCGAGAAGAACTACTGATATTGGAGAAACTATTGCTGAGAATGATGAACCTGAAGAACAGCAAACGGAAAAATTAATGAAAAAGAAGTCGGATGTGTAAAAATGGCGTAAAAAGGCAATGGAATCCGTAGAAATAGATTGGAAATCAGAAGTTCCGGAAGTAGAATGTTTGCTTGGGACTCCACTGGATTATTTTATGCAATTTTTTGATAACGAAATAATAGAAAAAATTGCCGAAGAAACAAATAAGTATGCTATGCAAAGAAGTGGTACAATTTTGAAATGCACGCCAGGTGAAATCGAGCAGTATTTCGGCTGCTTATTGTACTTCGGCGTGATCAAAATTCCGCAATTCAAAATGGCTTGGTCTAAAGAAATGCGAATTCCACTGATTGCTGATGTCATGCCACGAAACCGTTTTGACAAAATAAAACAATTCATCCACTTCAATGACAAAACCAAACAAAAGGCAAAGGATCATCCCGAATATGACAAGTTATTCAAAATTCGTCCATTAGTAGACAAGTTGAAAAATTGTTATGCTAAAATACCCCCCGAAGAATTTCAGTCTGTAGATGAGCAGATCATTCCATTCAAAGGTAAATAAAAATATAACATTTTTATATAGTATTTATTTACATATGTATGTAATCTTTTTTATATAAAGGAAGATCTGAATATAAACAATATTTGCGGATGAAACCTCATAAATGGGGTTTCAAGGTCATGACTAGAGCAGGATCATCCGGAATAATTTATAACTTTGAAATTTACGTCGGCAGTGGCACATGCGAAGAATATGGCTTGGGATTGTCTTCCGATATTGTCTTGCATTTGGCAAAAAATATACCACGTCATCAAAATTTTAAACTTTTCTTTGACAACTGGTTTTCGTCAATGGATCTGGTAATTGCGCTAAAAGCATGGGGGATACTATGTGTAGGCACAATCCGTAGTAATAGATGCGGAAAATGTGAAATGATGACAGAATCACAGCTGAAGGCAAAAGGAAGAGGCGCATATGACTACAGAGTTGATATAACTCATAATTTAGCAACTGTACGTTGGAACGACACTCGCGCTGTCCAGTTGATCTCAAATTACGTTTGTGCCGAACCAGTAGATACGTGTCGCCGTTGGAACCGAAATAAAAAAAGATATGAAGAAATACCTCGTCCAGCAATTATTTCTAATTATAACAAATTTATGAGAGGTGTGGACTTGGCGGATATGTTGCTGGAATTGTATAGAATCAATCATAAATCAACGAAGTACTATACATGAATTGTATATTGGTATCTTGGTACTGGCGTTGTGAACAGTTGGCTTCTATATAGACGACACATGAAGTCAGTAAACCCTGAAATGAAGCCAATGCCACTCATTAATTTCCAGGCAAGCATTGCACATGGCCTTATCAATAAAAGCAAATCAGTGCAGGTGGCTAAAAAAAGAGGTCGTCCATCAAACACTTCCACACCAAACAATTCACGTGAAAGTACACCAATGTCATCAACATCATCAACGCCATCTCGATATAATGTAACATTTGCACCAGATAGTCGTACAAGGTTCGATGGTTTCGGTCATTGGGTGAAATGGGAAGCCCGTGGACGTTGCCGTGGGTGTAAGACTGGTTTTCCAGCTTCGAAATGCGCCAAGCGTGGTGTCTATTTATGTTGCAATCCTAACAAGAACTGTTTTCTTTCCTATCATATATAAATAATTATAAAACTTTTCATTTATAAATTAAATCTTTTCTTATCAAATACAGAATTAAAAAAAATTTATTGCCATTGTTTTCTTTCTTATCATAAATAAATACTTATAAAACTTTATAAATTAAATCCATTCTTATCAAATTCAGAATTAAAATTACCATTGGTACCCAATGTAGCGTATACGCAACATTCTCTAAAATCCATTCCAGTGAACCGATTTTGATTAAACTTTCAAATTATCCTATTTTAAGATAAACAAACTTATGGAACCCAAATTTAAATATTTCCTACTCTTAGAAATAATTTGGGGATCAAAGGGTTAAGAGAAGGGCTAAAGAATTCGGCAATGTATGCGTCACTAAAACTCTTTTTTGTTCGCTGGTTCATCCAATCCTGGAATGCCTACGCTTGCCCGATCTGGGATCCAATATTCCAAGTAAGTAGTAACAGGATTGAATCAGTTCAAAAACAATTTCTCCTCTTTGCTTTACGACATCTCCATGACCCCCGCGATTATCATAGGCTACCACCCTACACAAACAGGCTGAAAGCATTGGCTCTCTTACCACTGTCATATAGGAGAAAAATGCTTATCTCTTATGCCTTACCTTCGATGTTTTAAAGGCAAATCTCAAAGTGCAATTCCTGTCAGATAAAATTAAGGTCAATGACGATGCCCGACAGACGAGGCACGTGAAACTAATTAAGGAATATCCCCATCGTACCGAGTACGCTAAGAACGAACCTGTTAACAGATGTGTGGTCTTCAATACTCATGTCGAAAGACGAATTTCTAACCGATGACTGAGATGCTTGAGATGCATTCATTTGGAATTAGTATGTAACCTCACTGCTTGTTTGTTGACAATTAGACGCTTTGTGACAAGAAGAGGAATAACTAATACAACTTATTCCGATAACGCGAAGACTTATAAGAGGGCATTGAAGGAGCTTACGACGCACAGTGGTCTGAAATCCCCAAAAACTGGACAAAATTAATTTACTACCGTAAGAAAAATAATTCTTTTGTGAAAATCGGTATATGGGGGTTTTCGGGGTCCCTGAGTAAGAATCCGTTATCAGATTTTCAAAAAACAAAATGGCGGATCCAATATGGCGACCAATTTTATGAATAATTAAGCAAATTTGATGAAAATCGGTATATGGGGGTTTTCGGGGTCCCTGAGTAAGAATCCGTTGTCAGATTTTCAAAAAACAAAATGGCGGATCCAATATGGCGACCAACTTTATGAAAAATTAAGCAAATTTGATGAAAATCAGTACATGGGGGGTTTTGGGGTCGCTGAGTAAGAATCCGTTATCAGATTTTCAAAAAACAAAATGGCGGATCCAATATGGCGACCAGCTTTATGAAAAATTAAGCAAATTTTATGAAAATCGGTATATGGGCTTCAGTCGTGATTGCTGACGATGATTTGTAAATCAAATCGAAATGCATTCGGGTTTTGTTATTGATAATATAAAATATTTTTAGATTCCAATAAATTGCGAGTAGAATCATTAAGGTGTTTTTGTTTCATTCTATTTGATATTATATCGATTCTACGTAGTTCAGTGTTTAAAAATGTCTTTATCTGATCACACATTCGTTATTTGCTACCTTAAAGAACCCCAGATACCAATTTTCATTGGAATCGGAATACAATTGGCAAATTCGCCGGCCATATTGGCGCGGCCATTTTGAGTTTTGACCACAAATTCGTTATTAGCGACCTTAAAAACCCCTAGATACCAACTTTCATTGAAATCGGAACACAATTTACGAATTCATATTTGGGTGGCCATTTCGGTAATTTTTCAGCGGCCATTTTGAATTTCGAGAATCGGACTTCGAGGTGTTTCATGGGACAGGTGCTCCCGCTATAGCGCACACATACAGAATCTTCTTTTATTAATATAAGATGATATAGATGAAAATAAAGTTAATATATAGCCCCTGAATACGACGCTCAAAACTATACATTGAGCAAATATGTAGTATATCGTGGATAGAATGACATGGAGCAAGCAGGAGCAGCTGATTTTTTTATATGTTTTGCAGAGATGATTAATAAACAATTACATGCGTATTTCGTAGTGGAAGTCGGTGGAAGTTTGTACTTAGCCATCAATTCATAAGCCGAATCGTTATTAAAATACCACAATTTACTACATATTTGATCATAAATAAACAATACAATTATTTATTTATGTTCATTTCAATAACACAGTATAATTGTACTTACTCTCTGGAGAAGAATCTATTTTACACAAAAGAAAACGGGTAAACGTACTGCAATATACACGCACAAACGTAACACGTGTTTTTGCTCGGAGAGAACGCGCTGCGTGCAGCGTGTTCGACGCTCACTTTCCAAATGGAATACAAAAGAGATTTCGAACATCTGCCTCTTGCCAATGGCCTTGAAATACTCCAGGGGGGCCACTATACCTAACCCACGTGAAAAAAGTCGCTAAATATAAACTTTCGTTTTGGTACTTTTGTCCAGGTTTTGGGGATTTCAGACCACTGTGCGACGCTTACAGTCGTGCTGAGGAGACACGAATCAATTGCAAATTTTATAATGGAAATTTAGCAGCGCGAGCTCCTTCCTTGTTGGGAGGCTTTTGGAGCGGCGTGTGAAGAATATTTTAAAGGTGGCAATTGTCAAAGCCACTTTAAACTTGGAGCAGATAGAAACTCTATTGGATGAAGCTGAGAGAATACGAAGCTTTTAAGACTAATATATTTTTGAGAGGAACTGCAAACTCAGAAAACGCAAACAATTTTGAATCCGATACCACTTCAGCGACTTTAAGAGAAGCGTGCTTGACGAATGCCGTGCCATGCGTTTTCTTGCTAAAAGATGGAAGAGCGAGTACCTACAACTTTTAAGATCGTTTCATAACAGCACTAAATCCTTTATTACCAAGTTACGCCCTGGAGATATCACCCTGTTACACGAGCCGCCCATTCCGGGTGTTTATTGGAAGAAGGCCGTCATCACGCAGACCTTCTCAGTCGCAACAATATGGTAAGTCCTTGTGAACTCCGAACAGGAAATGGAACAGTATCAAGCGGCCGATTCAATTGTTATAGATACCAACTAGAGATGCAAAGCTTCACCGGGCTTGAGTATGGGGAAAATTACAACGCCCAACTCTCCTTTATTCCCCTTCTACTTAACTTTGGTATTGCGAGAAAAAAAACCAGCTATCCTGCCGTCAATTCCTTAAATGTAGGCAAATTTCTTCCTACAAGTTTCTGGCTCATGTTTAAGAACCGCAGAATAAAGAAATCATAAAGCAATCGCATTATATTTTATTTCCGTGGTTGTAGCCGGGTTTATTAACCTGTTTTTACATTTTAAGGACAAATTCCTTCAAGTTGCCATTTCCACCCTCCATAATTTTAACCACTTATTTTCATCTACGCTTTTTAAATTATGATAAGCCACATTTTCACTATTTATTTTTCTTTACTATTACATACATTGTTCCATCCGCTATTTTCACTACTATCACTTTCGTATTACTTATGGATCATTTTTTGAGTTCTTTTTCCTTTCATGGTCAAATTTATATTTTATAAATTCTAAGACGATTGGTACTAGGCGTTATTTCAACTCTGTACTAGCTGGCAACTGAGAGATAATACATATTTATGCAGATGATCTAAAAAAGAGCGCCGGCTAGCGGGTTGTTGCACTACCCACATTTGGTAAGTTTCGATTTCGAATAATTTTAGACCAGATTAACTTGATATAAAGCCAATTTTATCCAAATATATTGAGCCTCCTATTCTTTCCAATAATGTTATGAGATTTCATTAGAAATCTAAAAAAATCCTTACAGTATAACTATTTCGGTAGTAACAACCCACTTCACTGGTAGTGCTCGATGGCCTATGTGCTCTTTCCCAGTTTTAGCGTATTATAAAAACTTTATCTATATGAAAACATTGTTGAATTATGATTCCCTCACACTTTTAAGCGTACAAACACAAGATTGGGTTCTTTTAATTTCGAATCAAATGGCATTAACAAATCAGATGGCAAAATTATAATGCCCCTGAAGAAATGGTGTAAGCCTCCCGTACAATTGTCCGTGGAAAAACGGAAAATTCAAAACTCCCCATTCCTTTGATCCTTTAAACTCTTAAAATCCCGCATTTCCCTGTATCGTAATTGAATTGTATCCAAGATCTTTCTCATAAATTGAATTTCAAGGAGATTTCATAATTTCCTAAGTGTCTTAGATTAGGATCTCCAGATGAGATATCCTTTCTGAGTCAAAGAAGCCTAAAAGATAATTCGATGGAAATTGGTTTCAGTCAGAGTCTTCAAAATAAACAAGGCACTAAAGGTGGGAGCTCCATTATTAATGTATATAAGGGTTAAAGTGAGATTTCTGTTCCTGTTTCTTCTCCTGAAGGGTTCTATTTTGCAAATTCTGTTTTTCTGGTTAACCCGAAGGGTTATCAAAATTTTGTTATGTATGAGTAATAGAATATAGGTTTTAGGATTGGTAAACAAAATCCACAAGCATTTAAATTTTAATATTCATTATTGTACACTATCTTATTCTTAAATGGAAAACTTTTGAAATGACGTTTGTTTTAATCTTACGGGCCTTTTTAAAACTTTTAAAATATTCCGATTATTCATGGAAGTTTGAATGAGAAAATCGGTGACATATGTAAAATTAAAGTAAAACATTCTTTTAATGAAAAATGAAACATTCCGATAAATAACTAGGAAATCAGCATTATTTTCGTTGTCGAGTAACGTGACAGATATCTTTTCGACCTTAAATTGGTATTATCATTGTCAATCATTTGACCTGGCAGATTTCTTCGTTTTTCTCAGAAAAATGCGTTATTAACAGTATATTTTTTGCTTTTCTGATGCACCAAACTACTATATAACTTAAAATATTTCTATACTCAATAATGGTGTTTTTCGGATAGTTTTCTAGGTAGTGAGTTTTATCGTATTCATGCGGATTTTTAGACAACATATTATTAACAATTCAAGAATATTAAAATAATCTTGTAGGCATTTAAGATCATAAAATTATACGGCAAGCATTTATTTTGTGGCACCATTTTACAGAGTTTAAACACTCCAACTACATACATATATTGAAAACTGTTTCACCGTGTATCACTGAGCACAAAGAAGTGCGGAATCACAATTTTAGTAAAGGCCCGTCCTCACTACGCGGACTTAGATCACACGCGCTTCTGGCCGTACGGTCAGACAAAAGCGCGCGTGATCTTTTAATTTTCTGAGTCATGAGTGAGAAAAAATCAATTCTCATTTGAAACGGCGTACGCGCTTTTGAAAAGCTCATAGTGTGTGGACGCACAATGTACCTTTTTAAGCACAGCCTTTTGTCCGTGTTGTTTTGCCGCACGGCCTTTACCATGGACAAAGTCGTAAAAAAGTCATAAAATTCTATATGAAAAAAAGGCAAAAGCGCGTACGACCCAAGACCGCGTAGTGTGGTCCCACCATTATGCACGGCACAGCCAATTTTATCGTTCGTTCATTTGTGTGTGTTTCCCTTGGTGTCACAAAAAAGGGGTGCTTGCCGTTTAATTATATGAGAAAAAAAATTTATTCATATCTCATTTTTTTGGAGCTGTTCATCATGAAACTCAACACATTTTTCGATCTCTTGAGAATCTTCGATAAAGTCTTCGACCTGGGGTCAGTTCACGCAATTCGACACTCGACGTCGACATCGACGCTTTATGAAAACGACATTAGTTTCTTCGACTTTCAATTTAGATTCACGTAAGTCCACGTGTCGAATGTCGTTTTCCAAAAAATAACTTCTCCTAAAAGTATGTTTCTGTAATAACATCGTTACTTTTTACATTGTCGACAAGCGGGAAGAGTTACAAATAATATTAAAACTTCAATTATGTAATTAATTAATTAAAGATTAAAATAAAAAACAGCGTTTAAAAATAAAAGCAAATTCATAATAACATTTGAAAATCTTAACTCGAGATTTATTTTTCTACATTGTGGTTTTTCTAACTAAACTCGGAGCAGTTTTAGTTTTTATTTTTCGATTAATAGCTTATATTTTTCTATTGTATTTCGCTCGTTCAGAACTGCACAATCTTTTGTGGGAAATTCTTTCTGCTCTTGTAATTCTTTTAAGAGATAAATGTTCTCTCAGCTGACACAACTTATTGTAAAGGTATATTTGTCGAAGAAGAATATTCTGCATTACTGCTGCCAGGCCCATATGATCTTGCATGTTAGGGCCCGGAAACAGAGGCTTCCAAACCTTTAACACCTTCTATAGGCCTGCAGCGCACTTGCGAAGTTTTAACAATGCCAACATATAAAAACACTATCAAAATGCATGTATATGTTCTCTCTGTTTTAACGGAGTTTACACTTTATCTCGCCATATCTCAGTCAATTTTGCCGATATCGATATACACATAATTTTTTTTGGCGAATATTTAAAAATTACTTCAACTTCATTACTTTTTACATTTCCATAGCATTTTCTGAGAGTGAGTTGCGGGCCTGCTAGTGGTGAAAAGGTTCATGCATCCACCACCAATCTTGGCAATTAACTTTCTATTTGTCTCTAATTTTCTTTTTGTGTTACAATTAAAATCTCGCCATTTATTTCAAAAACTTTTTGCCATTCATTAGAATTTCTTATCGGCGGTACATATTTCAGTTAATTGGCACCACAACTCATTTTTTAACATACCAATAACTGAATTTGACGCCAAGTTTGGCGGCGAGAAGATTAACAACACTTTTAAAACGACAAACATAAAACGTCGACTTGCGTGAAAAAAACATTTAACGTGTCGTTTTCAGTCGACGTCGAATTGCGTGAACCGGCCCCTGGTGAAGGTCCTCAAGCCCATCCCAAGCTTCATTGTCAATAATCTCCTCCGAATCGCTGAGTTCTTCTACTAGTTGAATTTCACAGTTAAAACAGTTGTTGGGTGTTTGATCGGAAGAGATTTTTTTTACAGAAGAGAACTTCGTTTTGTGTTTATTTTTTTGCTATTTTACGTTTTGTGTTTAAGGAGGGGCCCCACTAGTTAGAACATAAAACAAAGCATTTTACTCCATGCTCTCGACAGCCTGGGTCCTGCTAGTAAGTTTAATGTATAAGTCACCATAATACGTAGATTTTTTTTCGACTAAAAATGTTATTTTTTTCTCGATTTCGTAGGTGAAATAATTGTTTAAATAATTTTTGAAGTGAAACGTTTTTCAATATGGGGGGTAAACTGGTTTCCCTATGTCACACTTTCTGTAAAGTTTTTTTTTCGGCGAAGTGCGCATGCCAGATTTTTTTCTGCTTGTTGTTTTTATATCACCAAGCAACGAAAAAATAGTAAGTTGACCACGTGGTTGGGGATGTATGCAAATAGAGACAGACTTTTACAGTGGCTTGTTTTTCGATTGGTTATTATTTAGTCGTAAATACAAGAAGTAGTCGTAGTGCAAAATTTCTTATCATTTGCAGTAAACATGCAAAAAAAAAATTATGTGCTGCAGTACACATAGAAGAAGTGAAACTTCAGGTCCTAGGGGGGAAGAAATCCAGAGGACAAGTGGAAAAAAGGTCCGGACTCATAAGGACAAGATTCACTGTAGAATTTTTTATAAACATCTGAACGTGAAACTGTAAATTGTATTTGTTTCTGGAACTAATAATTTTGCTTCCTTTTTTTCCTCTTTTCCGTTGGATTTTGATTTTTTCCCCACTTGTCCTTATGAGTCCGGACCTTTTGTCCTCTGGATTTCTTCCCCCCCCCCCGCCCGGACCTGAAGTTTCACTTCTTCTATGTGCCTAATTTTTTTTCAGAAGTCCGAACCTGAAACTGTTACATGAAGTTCCCTTATAATATATTACATTAAATTTTCAGTTTTGAATGACTTTCACAACTTTATTTCAAACAGAGATAAAGAATTAGTGAAGTTTACGGAAAAATCGATATTTGAAAAAGGATGTTTCGAATTTTTATCGATGTTTTCCATTGTGACACTGTAATTTTTTTACACCGTCTCAAAGTAGAGGTGTCAACGAAAGAAAAGCCGTCCTGAAAAATTGAAAAATCAAAATTTTGTCCGTCAACTTTTTTGATTGAAAATTGGCCCCTTTTTAACTTCCCAATAGGAAGTTATTGTAATCAGTCTGAAACCCGGATTCGAAATTTTCAATGTATTTACGCGTTTCAAAGTCGCAATAGCATTTTAAGCAAAAAGTTGAGAAGAAATATGTGTGTGTGTGCGTACGTATGTGCTCATTTTTTAGTTAAGGTGCCGTTTGAAGCGTATTAAAGGACATATGAATTGAAAAGATTTTCATAAAAATCGGTCGAGCCGTTTTTTTGTTTGAACGACTTAAGTGATTTTTGTACCAGCACGATTTCGCGAGAACCAAAAAAGATATCGACTTCGTTAAGGTGTCGTTCGAAGCGTGTTAAAGGACATATGATTTGAAAAGATTTTCATAAAAATCGGTGGAACCGTTTTTTTGTTTGAACGGCGTAAGTGATTTTTGTACCAGCACGATGTCGCGCGAACCAAAAAATATACCGACTTCGTTGAGGTGACGTTCAAGGCGTGTTAAAGGAAATATGATCTGAAAAGATTTTCATAAAAATCGGTCGAGTCGTTTTTTTTTGAACGAAGTTCGTGTTTTTTGTACCTGCCCAATATCGCGCGAACCAAATATGATACCGACTTCGTTGAGGTGCCGATCGAAGTGTATTAATGAAGATATGATCTGAAAAATTATCATAACATTCGGTCAAGGCGTTTTTTGTGTTTAAATGAAGAGACTTCGGCTTAAATTAATTAGTTTTGCTACCGAAATGAAACCGTTCCAAATGAGGTTAACTTTTATGGATTCAGTCGAGCAATAGCTTCCCACGAAATTTTCAATTATTTGTCCATTTTCTGCCATACATCTGCCTACACACATTTCACGAATAGGTGATTTATCGCGACTAAGTATTTTGTAACGAAACGTCCGCATGAGTTGCTAAAGAATTAGCAGAGTGGTCATTATTTTGGTAGATGGTAACTCCAATAGCTGCAACTTCAGGTCGCTTAAATTTAACAATATTGTTAAATAAGTTTTGGAATAATAACATATTCTTCATTTTTCATCCAAGTGTCAGTATTAAATATAATACATTAATTTTGTTTACAACTTCGTCATCCTAATCTTGTACATACCTACATATCATTTGACAACCTAGCGAAAGTATTGATAAAGAAATGTGACAAATGTTTGGTATTATAAATTATATATTGATTATTGTTTATTTATTATTAAAATATCCATTGATAATATTCCACATTCATAATACTGCGAAGTTGATCTTGTGGACCGAAAGGGTCAAAACCACATCCCAACTAGTTTTAAATAAAATTCGTTAAAAAAGAAACAAAATCATCCATCGTTTTAAAAAAAATTGCAGCTTTTACAAAACATAAAAATGAACATTTTCACCAAATTTCATTAAAATCGAATCATTTTTGTGAAAGAGAAAAATGATAAACGAAAAGTTTTTATCCTTTTTATCGTTTCTCTCCATTTTTTTGAGGTAATGTCGAAAAATGGTTTGAATGCAAGTTATAGGTTTTTTAATTATTTACAACTTTTACATTTAACGTTTTTCGATAAGAGGTCTAGTTTTTCCGGAAATCGTTTCACCCCTAAAAACACACATTGTCGCTGCGATGGCGCGATGTTAACTTACTGCATAAATGGTTACAAATTTGAATTAAAATTCTATTTACATCTTTGCAAATAATAGTTCGTTCAAACTTCTAATAGATGGCGCATAAATCACCACAATACTTACCTGCTTGTAACTTCCACTAGAATGATACTGCTGATAAATTTAATTTCAGAAGGATGCCGTGGCCCACCTAAAAGGAAATCGGAGGTATCAACAGCTTGAACCCGTTATAGAGGAATTCCCACGTCAACCTGAAGAGGAAGAGGTTGGCTACGGTCGCCAACAGTTCCCCACGAAGAGCATTGCATAAAGCTAGAGGTAAGAAATTAAAGAAAAGACAATTAACGTGTGTAAGTTATCCGCAGTCCCGGAACCGATCTTAACCTCCTCAATTAAGAATGTGTGCGGGTCTTGGATAAGGTGGCCCCGATGAGATGTTTAAGATTTCCACTAAGAATTAAAAAAGGCGTGAGGTTGGTGCTAAGAGGGAACAATTACTGGAATTAAATTAAGCGGTGTGGGAGGATTTAAGCTTTGGTGTGAAGACGCCACTAACGGTTGCATATTTTTAGGAGCAAACTAATTCAGCATATTTTTCTGTTATTAATTCCTGCACATTGATTATATACTAAGTAGATATGGACAAACGCGAGTCAAAATAACATCAGACTACGACGCTATGAACTTCGTGCGCTAGTATCGCAGGGTTTTGTTCTCCTCTATATGGTTAGTTTCCGAAATAAACTTTTCCTTGTTTATGAAAAAGCCTTTCGCGGTTTTGGAAAAAAAAATCATTAGCTGCGGCTTTTATTTTAGTGGCTGCGGGTCTGAAAATAGATTCCTACGTTTTTTGTGATGATGACTTCGTGGCCGATGGGTGAAATTTGACAATGGGGTAAAGAAATGAATGGGCGAGACGACTTTAATGGGAAATTTGGCATCAAGCGTTTCTTATTATGTTGAGAAAAATGAAATGGGTTTTAAGGGATTATTTAACTTTTTTTAGCGAAAATGTGACAAATTTTTAGATTTTTTTCTCAGGTATTTTAATTCGTAGAAACTTGTAATTTTTATGGATAATTGTACTAGTATTGAGATATATAAAATGATTTTTATTTTTGAATTTTTTTAATGGGCATGGTCAAGCTAAGCAATCTCCCTTTGCAACACTAGTCCGTCATGTCGTTCAAGTCATGGTGTAATGTCTAGTAGTAAGCTTGGTCTGAAGGATAGAAGAGAAGGGATAGGTTAGAGGTCTGGAGGGTGTCTGAGTAGATGTCGATGAACCTTGCGTTTGAATTCTGCTGGGTTCAGAAACACCGACTGTGGAAGCAGTCGCTATGGTAAAAGCGGTAAAACTTAATGAGTCCTACTACATTCCTACAGTGGCTTAAAGGGTCTAAGCAGCCAAAATAGTTTTTGGGACGAGTTATATACAAAGCAGGGTGGAATGTAGGACTTGTAAATTGTAGCCAAGGCAGCTGGCTGAAGGAGGAATCCTAGGCATTGATAAGTTTTTTTGGCGATTTGGAATATGTGATTATTCCATCGTAGATCTGAAGATAAAATTACGTCTAAGATATTTAGATATATGAGTCAGACATTATATTCTTTTTGCCCGCTGAGATAAAGGGAAGGACGGTGCAGGTTTTTGTAGAGATAAGACAGTACTTTGTTTTTTAGCGTTGAATTCGACACGATTCATGCGTTCACGGTCTAGGAGATAAGGTCTGGAAAGTCTTATATTGTCGAAGGCGTAGGATTAACGCAGAGTACCGACATAGACAAAACTATGAAGTGGGTTGGATGGGATTGAGAGCAGATCATTAATGAATATTAGAAAGAAAGCAGGTGAGGGAATCGACCCTTGGAGAACGCCAGCCGGGATGGAATTATTGTTGGATTCGAAGCCACCCAATACCACCTTGATTGAAGGGCCAGAAATAAAGCTCTCATACCAGCTCCTTAGAACTGAGATGTAAGTTAATTTTACAGTTTTACAGAAGGCTTTGAATTAGAATCTGCAACAATTTTCCGCTTTTCCGTTGCACGCATTGCTCTACTTTTAAGTTTCTGCAAAGAACAAAAATGTATGTAGTTCCGGCCTTTCTATCTACTCAGTAATTTGCAAAGTAACAACTTTTGAGAAAAAGCCAAGCATTTAAAAAAAATTACCTTTGAACCAATAAAAAAATATTAAAAATTAATGAACATATTGTAGATATGTATATTATAGAACTTATGGTGGGTCCACTTGAAAGAGGCTTTTGTCGGTCGTATTTTGAAGTGACGGAGTGCCTGTGCGGTCAATGTCGACCGAATGTTTGTGCTAAATTTTTCAAGCGGCTTTCCTTCTTTCAATTATCGGTTAATTTGTAAATACATACTAGAGTTTTCTATCCTAGATATTTCTTCGTCTGTGCTTATGTATGTATCTCTATTTCCGTTTTCTAATATTTCTGTAACACCATACTCCCTTTTTGAAGCTGGTCGTCCCAAACAATGGTTTGCGTCCCCTCATATTGCTTATAACTACACAATATGTCTACATCTACAACTTTCTTCTTTGATTTTGGATCTCGTTGCAACCTGTACATCAAGAATTCCAACTTGTTTGCAATCTTTTTGTCACCACAAAACCAGAGAGTTTTTGTGTCGAGGGACTCGCCACTAATTATGGTTCACGGCAGTATTTTTATTTCCAATTCTTGGATTATTTTCATTGAATTTTAAAATTTGATGCCATCGGAAGTAAGCAAGGAGGTGGTTTTATTGAAACCAATGAAGGGTGATGGCGTGGGATATATAGATGAACTAGCTGGAACCCGTTGCGCCTCGCTGCACCCATAAGCCAACAGTAGCTTCCGTTTATTTTGCAGTTGAGGTGATACGAATTTTCATATATACTATGAGCGTTTCAAAAAAGGCATTTTTTTCGTATTTTTGATTCGAAATAACAAAATGTGAAACTCAAAAACGAATCCTAAATGAAGCCAATCATGAACCCTAAATGAAGACCATTTCGAGTTTCACAAATTTTGAACCCCCCTTTCTCCTCCCCCGGTTTCGGAGTCTATAAAACTTTTACAGACTGATCTCATTCACTTCCATTATGTACATATCTTAGAATTTTGGGTAATTATTTACTTTATCAGCCCACCCCCGCAGGCGGTAGTGGTTGTATAGGGGGTTGACCTGAATACATTTCCTTTGGAATTAGCCGTCGGCCACCCTCTAAAAAGTTATTCAGGGTTGAAATTTCGTAAAAATCACTTTTTTACAAGTTTTTTTTTAAAAATAGCGGTTTAATAAGCAATTATATTAGTAACGATTTTGACTCTGGATTGCGCGCCCCCAAACACTCCCCCACCAACCTCGATCTCATTCTCGGAGTAGGGCGCGATTATTTTGGTGTTCCGCCCAAAGCGGTGCGGGGTGATAAAGTAAACAATTACCCTTAATACAAGCATTTTAAAAGAAATTTCAAAATCGGAACTGTTCTCCCTTCAATGATTCCACTACTCTTGCGAAATTCTGATTTTTTTTATTGTTTTTTATTACTGTAAACAATTATATTCAAATTTATATTTTGAAATAGTTTACCCAAACCAAAAGACTCATACATATTTTCTCTCTATAATTATTATATAATTATAATCAATAATAAAATCAATACAAAAAGGCTTGAATTTTTGTTCAAAAAAAACCTACATACTTCATTTTTCTCAAAATAGAAAAAAGCACGATAGCAAATTTCCGATTACATTCGCATATCTCTTCCATTCATAATTCCCTTCATTGATAAATTTCAGCCACCGACCAAGAAATCGTATTTTCCAACAACAACAAAACAACAAAACAAAAGCAATATGCGCACAGGAATCTATTTTTAGATCCAAAACTTCTGGCTTTTCTTCCAACATGCGTGAAGGGCTTTGTAATGCTTTTTTATATTCAGGCGCAAACCTGCTTTTCTTCACGTTTTACTTAAAATTAATAAAATTGAAATTTTTTGTATGTTATGATTATTATGCACGTAGAACGAAATAATATTATAAAATTAATGTTGAAAACCCACCCCCGTTGATTTTAGAGGTATACAACAGAAATTAGAATCCCAAAAATTCATATCAGTGTAACTATCGCCATCTAGCGTCGTAGTCGGACAAATGTTTGTCCATATCTACTTAGTATATAATCAATGTCCTGCAGCAAGCTTGGATTTTGGAGTGAAATTCCCCTGCGCGATATGCAAGCTATGATCTGGAATGCAACCATATGCTGCTGCTATCAGATATATTATTGTTGTTATTATTATTATTCAGGACAATAATTCGGGAACGCTCAGCTTTCAAAGAAATCTTAATCAAAATACTCACCTCAAATCGCAAATATTATAACAACAACAACAACAACAACTTGAAAATTACCAAGCGGCAAAAGTCATACCTCAAAAAAGATATTTCCCATAAATTTCATCACACAACAACAACAAAAATAACAAAAACACAGCGAAGATTCCCATTCTCGTCAGACTTATGATGTAATTATTCAATCCTGGAATATGTTATATTTTTATAAACATTAAAATTGAACACTTTAAGATAAAATACCTTTGTAATATTTGGGTGTTGTGGACCAAGCTAGTGAACCAGCTTTTGCTTGTGGCGTCTAGTGCCGCCTTATTTAGTGTGTGGAATAAATACAATTGCTTTTAAATAATGCAACATTTATTCATACCAAAATACCTATTCCCGCAGGGCAAGTTATTGCCACTCTTACTCGGACTGAGTTCTGGGAATCAATGATTTATTCATAAAATCCTTACAACTATTTATACTACCTAATTCCCCTACTTATGTTACTTAGCTTAATAAATTTACTTTACATAATCTATTCCCCTATGGAATCAACTTGTAATACAGTAGTCGTTATTTGTCTATTAGAACTGTCATAATTAACTTGTATTACAGTGTTTTCCATAGTGTGCTCTTATATACACTACATCCCTTCCCTTCAGGGAAAAATTTTTTCTTCCTATTGAAGGAAAATTTTTATATTAATATTTAACTAACCTATTATTATGTATTTCTTTTATTTTATTATTTTCTAGTCTAATTTTCGAATTTACATTATTTGTTTCTACCACTACATATGGCCCTTTGTAAGGTGCCTGATTTTATCTTCTATTACCTATCTTAATCTTTACCTTATCATTTACTTCTATATTCAAACTATTTGTTTTTTTATCATAATTTTCTTTTCTTTTTATCTTTGATCTTTCAATTATTGTCTTTGCTAATATTTGAGCTTGTTGTAGTCTGAATTTTAGTTCTTTTGGGTAGTCATCGACATTATATAGTATTTTTCTCTCTACCTCTGCGTAGTTCGGATATTTTTCTAATTTTCCGTATATCAGTTCAAAAGGTGTAAATTCTGTATCCGAGTGTGGAGTCACATTGTAACAAAAGGTGAAGTATGAGAGCCATTCGTCCCATTCTTCATTTTCTGCTGTGGTCAATAAGTATTCATTTAATACTCTATGGTTTCTTTCTATCGCACCTAATGATTCGTGGTGGAATGGAGTTGATGTATTATGTTTGATTTTGAAAATCTTGCATATTTCTCTGAATGTTTCATTTATAAACTCCGTGCCCATATCTGTTTTGATAACTTTGAAAGCTCCATATCTTAATATCATCTTTTCTGCTAATATCTTTGCTATTGTTTTTGCTTCCTTGTTCTCCATTGGGAATGTCTCAACATATTTCGTTAATTGGCATTGACATGTGAGTATATATCTGTAGAATTTACTTTGCTTTAATGGTCCTATTGTGTCCATTTCTATAATTTCAAAACTTGTGCTAGGTGTTTCAGTGATCACCAATTGCTCTTTTGTATGTCTTACTATTTTGTTCTTCTTACATTTTTCACAATTGTTTATGTATTCCTTAGTCATTTTACTCATATTTTTCCAACAATATCTTTGTTTAATCTTATTTATCGTTCTCTTTATTCCTGTATGTCCTCCGATGTGTGGGGTATCACGATATTCTTTTATTATTCTTCTTTGTTCTTCTTTACACTTGATTCGTCTTGGTGCTACAAATATTATTATTTTTATAGATTCTCCTTTTTCTCTCTCTAACTTCTTTTGTATCATGTTGAAAATTTTCTTGAATTCTTCTATTTCTATTTTTTCTAATATTTTATCTTCCGATGATAGTGCTAGCTTCCGGATGCTATTTTCTATCATTGCGAGTGATAGTTTCTCCAATTTCGAACCTAAGTTCAGTTTTAGATTATCACTATACTCCATACGTACTTCTTTCTTTCCTATTAATATATATTTTTTCTTTCTGATTTCTTCCACCTTGTGTATTCTTATTTATAAACTTTAATATTCTCACGTTCCTGATCTCTGATATTGATGTGCAAGTATAGATGAATTGTTCGCCATACGCTTCATCTCTCTTACTATTATTTTCAGGTGAGTTTCTTTTTGTACTTCTAGTTTCTACTTTCATGATTTGCGTTGGAATCATTTCTCTCAATATGTCTGAATCTAATTTTATCCTTGATAGTGCATCAGCGTTTGTGTTTAAAGTGCCTTTTTTGTACACTATGTCGAATTCATATTCCGCTAGTTCCAATCTTATTCGCGTCATTTTTGATTATGGGTTTTTGTGTGTAAAAAGACTGACTAGTGGTCTGTGATCCGTAACCACTGTAAATTTTCGTCCATATACATACGGTCGGAAATAATTTATTGCCAAGTAGATTCCTAACAGTTCCTTCTCTATTATTGGTTTATTCATTTCGGCTTTGTTCAATGTTCTGCTTGCATAAGATATTGGTAGATCTTTCCCAATTCCTCCTTGCGAGAGTACCGCGCCTAAAGCACTGTTTGAAGCGTCTGTGGTTAAAATAAATTTCTTTTCAAAATCTGGGTATTGCAATACTGGTGGGGATATTAATTTTTCTTTCAAACTTTCAAATGCTTGCTGACAGTCTTGTGTCCAAACGAATGGATTATTCTTTTTCATCAGTGCATTTAGTGGTTTCGCTATTTCCGCAAAGTTTTCTATAAATTTCTTATAATAATTACAAAATGCCGTGAATCTCCTCGTTTCATCTGCATTCTTCGGAGCTGGGTAATTTTTTATTGTTGAAATTTTTTTTGGATCGGTTCTTACGCCATCCTTCGTTATTAAGTGTCCAAGATAGACTACTTCTGTCTGCAGAAAATTGCATTTTTGTGGGTTGAGTTTCAAATTATATTCTCTTAACCTTTCAAACATTTTCAGTAGGTTTTTATTATGATGCTGTAGGCTGCATCCAAATATTATTATGTCGTCTACATACAGAAAACTTTCTGCATCCAATCCCGCAAGTGCTATTAATAGCATGCGCTGAAAACTGTTCGTCGCTATCTTTAACCCAAATGGTAATCTTTTAAATTGGTAATGCCCTTTATTTGTTGAAAATGCCGTTAAGTGCCTTGATTGTCCTTCTAACTCAATTTGATGGAATGAGCTTGTCAGATAAAGTGTTGAAAAATATTTTGCTCTCCCAAGATTGTCTAGAACGTCTTCTAGCCTTGTCAAAGGAAACCTATCATCACTTATTTTCTTATTTAGTTGTCTGAAGTCTACTACCATTCTCCATTTAGTTTCTCCATTTATACTCTTTTTGGGTACTACAAGCAATGGTGCGTTATACGGGCTCTTAGAATTTTCAATGATACCATCTTCTAGTAGTTGATCCACCTGCTTATTAATTTCTTCTAACTGAGTCCGCGGTAGTATATAGTTTTTTATGTATACTGGTGTATCTTCTTCCAATGATATTTTTTGTTTATAGAAATTATTTACTGTTAATTTGTCTTTTTCTAGGTAAAATATGTCTAAGTATTCCTTACAAATACTGAATAATTTTTCTTTTGCTTTTTCATCTAAATTTGTTGTATTTAACTCCTTCTTTAACTGTTCAAATCTTTCTTCCATCGTTTTGTCATTATGTGTCTTTTTCACATAATAAAAGTTTTTTAGCGGGTAATGTTTTAATCTCGGTATTTTTATCTTTATTTCTTTTTCTTTAACATTTATTATCCTTATGTGTTTTACCCCCTTCGCTGGTAGTATCGCATTTGCTACATGTATCCCTTCAGTTATTTCTTTATGAAATATTATCCTGTCTTCTTCCAATTCTAATTCAATTGCTTGCAATATTTGCGTTCTACCAGGAATTGTTATGTAATTTTCTTCCGGTATCCTTGTATCTATTGGTATCTCTATCTGATCTAGTTCTGTAGGTATTATTAATATGAAGTTTTCATAGTCCAGTTTGCACTTGTGCCTTGTAAAGAAATCATACCCTAACAATCCATCTGTTGCTATGGGAAAATTCTCTGCAACTACATGTAGGTATTCTATGTTTTATCTCTTCATTCTCTATTTTAAATCTTATCCCTATAGTTCCTATAGTTTCAATTTCTTCATCCGTAACACCTTTTATTATGCTCCTTTCCTTGTATATTTTTTTATCCTGCGATAATTTATTTATTTTTATCAATGAAATGTCAGCTCCGCTGTCTATCAACCATGTCGTATATTCATTTTTATTCGCATTAGTTTTTATCTTTATGTAGTTCGCTAATTTTGTGCTACTTATTTTATATACCTTTACATATTTTTTACTATATAAGTTTCTTCCTCGTCCCTCACTTGCTTCTCTGTGGGGACGGGTAAGGAGTTTCCCAACTCTACTCTATTTATTCTGTTCATTGGTCTACTATCCTGTCTTTCTATTCTTTTATTATTATAGAATGCTCGATTTCCTTGTCCTTGATAATTCAAGTTCTGCCTTTGTCCTCTTTGATTTTCATACTTATAATATTTTTCTTGATTTGGATACCTAAATTGTTGTTCCCTCTTATTGTTGTTTCCATTATTCCCAAATGTGCTGTTTCGCCACCTTCCATAATTATTACTATTCCTGTTTCTGTAGTCAATTGCTCTGTCATATTGTCTCGGTTGCCAGTTAGACCAATTACGTTCTCTTATTTTCTTTGCAATCATTACATGCCTTGTTTGTCCATTATCAGCATCCACAACTGTTGCCAGTTGCACAGCTTCGTTCATTGTTTTAGGTTGTGCTGCAAATACAGTGTTTTTTATATTACCGAGCAAACCTGATTTGAAAGCATTCAGAGCAAGTTGATCATTTAGTTTAACTATTACTTTTCTATTTTCTTCTCCTTGCTCAGCTATCTGTGCTGCACTTAATTCTGCTGTTAAAGCTTCAATTTCATCAGCAAATTCTTGTGTTGACTTATTGTATTGGCATGCTTTTGCTAAGTTGGTTTGGATCTTCAAAGTATCCGCCATTGGTTTAAATAGTCTTAAGAATGTTTTCTTCAGATCATCATAGTTGGTTGGTGTCGCTTCATTGTATAATTTATTTCGCACTTTGTCATCAATCCTAGTTTTTATTACAAATTTTACTAGCTTTTCTTTCTCTCCTTCTGTCTCTAATGTATCGTTTACACATTCTATTAAATTCAAAAAATTATTTAGTTATTTACTGTCTCCATTAAACTCTGGGATCAGCTTTATTGCTACGGTCATATTAAATGCCATTTTGTCTTTTATTGTTGGAATTTCTTCTTGTATTATCTCTCTTTCTTCTTCTATTATTCTTAGTGCTGTTATAATACCAACACACCTTTCTTTTATAATTTTATTTACCTCTTCATATACCTCTATGAACCTTTGACTTGTATCTCTCAAATTCAATTTCTCATTCTCTTCCAAGCTTTCTATTATATTTTCATATTGGTTTTTACTTTCCTCTGCTTCGAACTTTTTCTTCAACAAGTACTCAGACGTGAGTTTTCTACTTGCATTCCTTTTTAATGACTCTAAAATTTTACTTATCTCTTTTACTGTTTGATTCAACAGATTCATTTATCCTCCAAGGAGCTCAACGTATCTATATCAATATATCCAGTAAAGAAAATTTTACATTTAACCTTTCATAACATTTATTATTTTAACCTGAACATTAAATCAAAATTAACCTAATTATTATTATTATTATTATATTTTTTTGTAATCTTTTATTTATAAAATAATTATTTTTTAATTCCACTATCATCTTTAAAAACATTTTTTTTTCTTTACTATTTTGGGCAATTACTGCCAACCTATGCAGCTCTGCTACTTCTTTATTTAGTTTCGCAGCCTTTCCACCTCTGTTTTTTTGTGTTTTCTTTGACCTTTTCTTCAACCTTCTTCGTATTTCTACGCCTGTATTCTTCCAAGGTTATAGCTTTAGGGCCTGGTTGTTGTTGCTTTGCTTCTTTTTGAGGCAGGGTCGCAATGTAATGTTTGGGTGTTGTGGACCAAGCTAGTGAACCAGCTTTTGCTTGTGGCGTCTAGTGCCGCCTTATTTAGTGTGTGGAATAAATACAATTGCTTTTAAATAATGCAACATTTATTCATACCAAAATACCTATTCCCGCAGTGCAAGTTATTGCCACTCTTACTCGGACTGAGTTCTGGGAATCAATCATTATTCACAAAATCCTTACAACTATTTATACTACCTAATTCCCCTACTTATGTTACTTAGCTTAATAAATTTACTTTACATAATCTATTTCCCTATAGAATCCACTTGTAATACAGTAGTCGTTATTTGTCTATTAGAACTGTCATAATTAACTTGTATTACAGTGTTTTCCATAGTGTGCTCTTATATACACTACACAATTTAAAAAAAAAATAAATAGTTTAAAAAAACTAAAAAATAATCTTTTATTTTAAAATGAACCAAAAAGTAAAAAATAAAAAATAAATAGTTTAAAACAAATAATTTTAAAATGAACCATAAAATAAAAAACAATTTTGAATGTAAAGTTTTTATTGCTGCAGCCACTTACTTAAATGTAAAAAGCGTGGGCCGAAGTAAGTGGCTGCAGCAATAAAAACTTTACATTCAAAATTCTTTTTTATTTTATGGTTCATTTTAAAATTATTTGTTTTAAACTATTTATTTTTTATTTTTTACTTTTTGGTTCATTTTAATTTAAACTATTTATTTACTTTTTGGTTCATTTTAAAATAAAAGATTTTTTTTTAGTTTTTTTAAACTATTTATTTTTTTTTATTTTCTACTTTTTAGTCTGTATGTCTTCCGCCATTTTGTGGTGGTCGCCTTATTAGATTTAAAATGACGTCACACAGCTTACTATAATCTACCTGTCATACTCTCTCATTTGATACCCATATCGTGGGCTTCAGTGGAACACAATTGCAAAATTCGGCCGCCTTGTTGATTGTTTTTGCAAAATGTTAAAACATTTAAAATTACTACAAATCGAACAACACGAACGTTAAGTCAACTATCCAATTATTCCTATAAAAGTTCGAGTCATTAGATTGAAAATGCTTTTATATGTAGTATGAACAAAATTACCTAAGTATAAGATCATTGAGAATGCTAAGGCTTTAGTAGTATGACATTAGAATAGACATTTTAATGCCTGTGCTGTTGATCGTTGAACCCTGAGGGCAGTACCCATGTCATGGTTTAGTGATATATGGGTCCGCCATATTGAATTTAGAGTGACGTCATTTTATTTTATTTTTTCTTCTCAGCAACCCTTTCATTTGGTACCCATATGAAGATCTTAGATAAGAAAATTTTGTCGGCCATCTTGGGGCATCCGCCATATTGAATTTGAAATGACGGCACAGCTAATTGTATTGTACCTGTCATGCCCTTTCATTTGATACGGATACCTGTGTCGAGGGGTCGGGGAACACAATTGCAAAATTCGGCCGCCATCTTGGAACCGCCATCTTGATCTTATAAAAACACCACTAACTTGAATTGTCACCGAAGTTATACATGTTCGCCAAATTTCATTTAGTTTGGAACACAATTTCAAAATTCGGCCGCCATCTTGGAACCGCCATCTTAATCTTATAAAAACACCACTAACTTGTATTGTCACCGAAGTTATACATGTTCGCCAAATTTCATTGAGTTTGGAACACAATTGCAAAATTCGGCCGCCATCTTGGAACCGCCATCTTGATCTTATAAAAACACCACTAACTTGTATTGTCACCGAAGTTATACATGTTCGCCAAATTTCATTGAGTTTGGAACACAATTGCAAAATTCGGCCGCCATCTTGGAACCGCCATCTTGATCTTATAAAAACACCACTGACTTGTATTGTCACCGAAGTTATACATGTTCGCCAAATTTCATTGAGTTTGGAACACAATTGCAAAATTCGGCCGCCATCTTGGAACCGCCATCTTGATCTTATAAAAACACCACTAACTAGTATTGTCACCGAAGTTATACATGTTCGCCAAATTTCATTGATTTTGGAATACAATTGCATAATTCGGCCGCCATCTTGGAACCGCCATCTTGATCTTATAAAAACACCACTGACTTGTATTGTCACCGAAGTTATACATGTTCGCCAAATTTCATTGAGTTTGGAATACAATTGCAAAATTCGGCCGCCATCTTGGAACCGCCATCTTGATCTTATAAAAACACCACTGACTTGTATTGTCACCGAAGTTATACATGTTCGCCAAATTTCATTGAGTTTGGTAAAGTCTAAGTATAAAAATTTTGCGTTGCAAGATTTGACGACAAACAGTGTAAGTTAAATAAAAGAATTTAAAAATCAAATCTTATAATTCAAACATATTCGCTATCATTATAGTGTCTACTTCTGCAAGTACCTACTTACATTAATAATAACAGAAATATAAAATTTTTTTTTTACATTAAACATAATTTACGATATAAATACTAGTTATTAGCCAGTGGCGGCTCCTGCCTCTAAAATTTGGTGGGGCTTGAAAAAAATATTAATTATCAATTCAAAACAATGAATGAGATTTTCTTTATTTTCGAGTATAGATCGCCGTGCTCGGAAATTGAAGTTCCACCGAATTTCAACAGTTCGCGGGAAACCACGTTTGTTGCAAACTTCCATTAATAAATCTTTTCGTTTGGGAGAGCATATTGACGAAAAATATTGGTTTTTCTTTAATAACTGAGCATGCCTGCTTTAAGACTAAATTTAGTTGATGGGCATAACAATGCACACAGTTTGCAAATGGATACAATTTTTTTAATAAATTTTTGAACCCCAGTTGTAATCCCACTGATTACAGCGCCACCAGCATATGTTTGAGCAATCAATTTTTTTTCTAAATTGTAGCATTTCAGCCCATTTTAAATCACATCAACTATACCTTTTGCGGACCCATAGTTAAGGTCAAAATATGATAAAAATCGTTCAACAGACTTATTATTTTTAACGAAACGAAAATTAAAACCATTTGCGATTTACACGAAATACCCGTAGTTTTATCAGCTTGAACAGATACAAAATTTGTTGCTTAAAGTTCAGATTTCACTTCATGTAGTCACTTCACAGTATTCAAATAACTCATTTTGTACGGTTTTCGAAGTGTTGTTTTCCGATTTGATTATTCTTCAAGTAGTCGTCGAATGCGATGTCTATTGATGTGGTATATGTAACCATATCAAGAAATATTCCTCGATTACTACTTGATTCACGTTCGTTCTGTCCACGAAGAGCTAAATTGTGACCACCGCAAAAGTTTAAGATATCTAAAGTTCGACTTAATACTTGACTATTTTTTTTAACATTTTCATTATATTTTGCTATGGAACTCGGGTATCCGAATCGATCTGTGAGAGAATATTACCCGTCCCGAAGGTTTGGTAATTTAAAGTATTTTTTAAATGCGTAGCTCTCGTATCATGTTTTTTAATTCGTTCCGATAAATGTTTTAAATCCCGGATACCGATTTCTGTCCAAGCCGATTCTATTCTAAACAAAACGCAATAAAAGCAAATCAATGCATTTTTCCTATACTAACCGTAAGCCATTTCTTTTTAGAAACCAATCCAACGAAAATTTCCTACTTTGAGATTTTTCAGTACAAAGTAATTTAAAATCAAATGGTTGATGTGGCCCTAAACGTTTAATTTCTAATTTTTCTTCTAATTACAACAAAGAAAAATGTTCCTTCAATAAATTACCTACGTGATTCATTTTAACCAAAACCAAAAATTAAAATTTAAAAATTATATATTACAAAATGGAATATTAATATTTATTGCAAATAATTTAATAAATAATAATTTAATAATATTTATTGGCGAATAATTCAATATATATTTACCGCAATTCTGCAAGCCCACAATTTTCACTTAAAAATAAACTTGTAACTGTCAGTTAAAATTCAATCTCCAATTAGCTCTTTTTCCAATAAAAATTTATCTTTTTACTACTTTTTACTACATTTCTATCAAAATATTTGCTACGGGCTAAATAAAATCAGCCCCTCACGTATATAAAATCCATAAGTGTAAAAATAGTATCAAAATGTTCGGCCAATTAGTAGCAAATGCAGGCAAAATTACTTTAGAAATATAATAAACAGAACTAAAAGAACGAACCGACAACACTAGCATTCGATGTACATAAGCAAACCCAAGAGAGCAAGAGAATCCACTGACATGTATACATGTCAGTGAAGAGAATCCCAATGAATCCTAGGGCTAATAAATTTTAGCCCCACTTGGTAGAACAAATGTTGGTTGAATCAATCGCCTAAGTCAAGAAATGTTGCATACAAAATGGTTCATCTTCGGGGCTGACTCAATGATAGCCCCTGGCGAGAGAATTACATGTATGTAAATGGGTATGGAATTATAATTCGGCCAGATTATTTTGATGAGAGAGTTGAGAGTTTTTCTTATTTTTTTATTTGTTCTTTTTTTTATACTTTTCCTATGAAGTTCTACTTCGAATTATTTTGTGGGGTATTATTTTGAATTTTTTTTTAGAAATTGTAATAATAGCAAAGAAAATTTGCGTTGCTTTTTTTGTAAAAATGAAATTAATTAAAAAATGTATAAATATGATTTGCTCGATAATTTCTGGTGGGGCTAAGCCCCACTAGCCCCTAAAGACGAGCCGCCACTTAGCTTTTCTCTTTCGACTTCTCGTTAATAAATGAAAATGGCACAAAACGGAGACAATTCCGGCGATGAACAAATAGCCAACGACGATGTAAAACCTTTCGTGCCCAGCTTAAAGATACCTCCTTTTTGGGGAAATTGGCCAGATTTATGGTTCATTCAGGTAGAGTCTCAATTTAAAATAAAAAACATTACTACCTCAAATACTAAATACGATTACCTTGTTTCATCCTTGTCCGCTGAAACTATGGAACTGGTCGCAGATATATTGCTAAAACCACCCATAGCCAACAAGTATGAGTTATTAAAAGAACAGCTTTTGACAAGGAGTAGGGACACGGAAGAGCGTAGACTAGACGACCTCTTAAATAGAATGGATCTTGGCGATTCTAAACCTTCTGAACTTTACAGGTGGATGGAATCCTTAGCCGGTGACAATAGTTTAATAAACACATCTCTTTTAAAGAAACTTTGGCTTAACAAACTTCCAAGCAATATACAAACATGTTTAATCGCTATAGACGCTTCACAGTCAATAGAAGAGTTAGGTAAAATAGCGGATAAGATTTTCGACACCGCGGCTAGTGCACACATTTCAGCAATAAAGCACAACGCACGTCACCTACCCTCATGATACCACAGAACGCTTTAGCAGATTAGAAACCCGTTTAAAAAACTTGGAGCTTAGGCAACCGAAATTTAGAAATAGAAGTCACTCGCGAAACAATTTCAGGGATCGAGCCCCTTCCACACAAAACCCCAACTTATATGTTGGTATCATAAGCGCTTCGGCAACAACGCCACAAAATGTAATCCACCGTGTAACAGATACAAGAACAGCTCTGGTAAACAAGCAAAAAACGAATAATTCGACGGCGGCAACGAAGCTAAGCAAAAACCCTTACCGCCTTTTCATCACCGATAATATTACAAATATTTCATTTCTTATTAATACGGGAGCAGAGGTATCAATAATACCTAAACGACTATATCCCTTTTTCAGGAATAAATCTGATTTCAGGCTCACCGCAGCAAACGGTTCACCGATTGCTACATACGGCTTTACACTTTTGACATTAGGTCTGAGCCTTCGCCGCACTTTCAATCATTTTTTTGTCGTAGCTGCCGTCGACCATGCCATACTGGGAGCCGATTTCCTATACAAGTATAAGCTACTCGTCGACGTTCTCGGAAGAAAACTAATAGATCAATTAACTGCAATCACAGTAAATGGTATTACACGACGTTTCGCTTCACTCTCACCCAAATTGTGTGTGATTAAGGATGAATTCGGCTCACTAGTAAAAGAGTTTCCGTCACTAGTTTCTCCACCCGATTTCAACAAAAGGGTACCTCACAACGTGGTACATTACATTACCACGCAGGCATGGGCGCCGGCAGAATTTTTTTCAGGGGGGTGCAAAAATGTTCGGACAAGGACCGGCCGGGGGTAGAGGTTGGAAGATAAAAGTTAAGGTGATTTGGTAGATCTACTTTACCGACATTGGTTACAGAATTTGTTTTTCGTACTATTTTGAATTACGAAGAAGAAAATAGAAACCGGGCTTTGGTATCGTCTCAGAAATTAAATTTCAATTTTTTAAAATCAAGTTTCGTAACATTAGATGCACTCTGTGAATCAAATGTTTCTTCCAAAAGATCTATTTACAGAGTGCATGTAAAGTGAGGTTATGCCTATTCGAAGTTCATAGCCATTGACAAATCAATCAATGTGAAGTACACCCTTTAAAGGTCCCGATATTAGTTGCCGATATTGAATAATTATCAATTGGAGTTCCTATCTTCGCTGCGATCAACAAAACGGAAAACGTGAAGATTTCTTGGGATATGTACCTACAAATTTATTGCAGAAACTTACGCAAATTTCTGCACGATTGTAACTTGGATTTAAGTCGACTCGTTGGCCAAGGATATGACGGATGTGCTGCACTGGCTGGTCATATTAGCGGAGTTCAAAAACAAATGAAGGACAAATATCCAATGGCGTTATTCTTCTACTCTGCCAACCATATTTTAAATCTTGTCAATAATGACCTGAATGATATTTGCGAAGTCAAAATAAAGGAAATCAAAATCATCAATTTTTTCAGAGAGAAAACATTACAATGTCACAAGATTCTTAATGTCTCTGTTTTGTGAAACACGGTGCACGGTGAGCTTGAAGTAAGTTTTTATGAGCTCGAAAGGTAACCCGGATTTTTCTGTTGGACTATGTTCTTTGACCTTAATGAAGACATTTTGAGTCAAAACTAAAATCATGTAAGCGCCCCTTTTCGATTTTTAGCCACCCAAAAAACCACCCCCTTAAAAAAATTTCCGTTTTTGACTAATATCTCTTAAACAGTAAGTGTTATCATAAAATAGTATTTACAAAGTTTGTAGATTATGCGATTATCTACAAAAAGAGATATTACACATTTTCCCGTACGATTTGCCATTCATGAGATATCGCCGTTTTAAAGATTTAAAATACTCATTCGCGACGAGTATAAGGTCATCAGACGCTCAATAAATCTTTTGTTGGACTACGTGGCTAATATTTTCAGGGGTGATTCCTGGATGTATTTGGAGAAAAAAATTGTTCTAGAGGGGTGGTCTATCCCCACTATCCACTAAAATACAGGGTGTTTACGAAAAAAAAATTAATGTTTTTAAAATTTACTTAAACCTCAATTACTCCCAGACTAATTATCGTAAAGCAACAAAATTAGGCTCACCTTTTAGGTAAATGTGTATTCTTTAATTTGATATAAAGATCAAAAAGTTGAGTGACTCCGTTTAGAAAATATGTAGGTTTAAAGTATGGACAAAATGCTGAAAAACGAAGAATATTGGGATTTTGCTCAATAATTGCTCCTTTAATCCCTCATGGGCTAATAGGGTTCTCCTCCACGTTGTTCTAGGTCTTCCGACTCGACGGGTTCCTTGCGGATTCCAGTCGAGGGCCTGTTTGGCTAGATTCTCGTTTTCGCGTCGCAAGGTGTGGCCAATCCAATTCCATTTCCTTCGCCTGATTTGGTCGTCTATCCTTTCTTGGCCGGCACGGCGCCATAGTTCTTCATTTGAAATTCTATCTTGCCAGCGGATTTTTAGGATACGACGTAGGCATCTGTTGATGAAAACTTGTAGGCGCCCTGTGATGAATTGGGTGACTTTCCATGTTTCGCAACCGTACAAAAGAACTGCCTTAACGTTGGAGTTGAACAGCCGCAATTTGGTGTTAATTGAGATCTCCGTCGATCTCCATATGTGAAACAGGCATGCATATGCGCTTCGTGCTTTATTTATTCTAGAACTGACGTCTTCTTCTGTACCGCCGTTTTCGGTAATAATACTACCGAGGTAACAGAATTTATCTACCAGTTCCACATCGCGGTTATTTAGCGCTGTTCGTTCAAGGGTGTTTGCATTTATCCGCATTTCTTTGGTTTTAGTAGGATTTAACCTTAAGCCTGCTGATCTACTTTCTGTTGCCAAATTGTTTACTATGTTTTTGAGGTCCTGGTGTCTGTGGGCCAGCAAACAGATATCATCCGCGTAGTCGAGATCCTTAAGGCGGTCTAGCAATCCCCATTGTATGCCACCTGTTCTAGTATCTAGAGCGCTGACAAGGATGTCGTTTATTACTATAAGAAATAGTAATGGCGAAAGTAGGCATCCTTGCCGTACTCCTGAGCTCACTTCAAAGCTGTCGGATAGTTTTCCATTGTGAAGAACTCTGCATTTGGAATTGTTGTATAGAGCTTTTATCAATTTTATTTGGTGTACACGAAGTCGATTTCTTAGGCCATAGAGTATCTTCTCAGGGTTTGTCCCCGTCACAAGAAAGAATTCAAGCAATACGTGAATTGCCTTCTCCTTCCTCAGTTAAGAAACTGCAACGTTTTTTGGGTATGGTAAATTTTTACCCCCGGTTTATACCTAGAATAGCACAATTATCGATTCCATTGTATGATATATTGAGGAACGCAAACTCAAAAAAGATACAGAAAGCAAAAGACAGTAAGGAATCCCTATGGTCAGAAGATCATGAAACTGCATTCAACAATATAAAAAGCAGCTTTGGCAACCAACTTTTATTAGTTCATCCTAATCCTAATTCACAATTAAGCTTGTTCACAGACGCTTCCAGTGATGCAGTCGGAGCGGTATTGCAACAAAAAAGCGGAAATAATTGGGAACCATTAGCATTTTTTTCAAAAAGAGTCAAGCCAGCTGAACAAAAATATTCAGTATTCGATAGGGAACTCTTAGCAATATTTCTAGCAATCAAACATTTTAGGCATCTCGTAGAAGCCAAAGAGCTAACAATATATACCGACCATAAACCGTTAACTTCAGCCCTAATATCTAAGTCCGAAAAATCCCCAAGACAAACTAGACATTTGGATTACATATCGCAGTTCGCCAACGACATTAGATTTGTTAAAGGAGTTACAAATATCGTTGCGGATACTCTTTCGAGATCATTCATTGACGCTATAGATAAACCTCTTAGTATTCCATATTTAGCAATAGAACAGTCGTCAGACGACGAACTCAGAGCAATGATAGAAAATGGAGACGACAGAAAATCAAAAACTTCATATTTACTACAAAAAATTTACATACCGGTAGAAGAAACAGAAATATGGTGTGAAACTTCAACCGGATCTAATAGACCAGGGGTGCACAACTCAAACTGAGACGAGGGCCATAATACTTTACGGAAACAAGCCGCGGGCCGTAAAAAAATAGGATAGGTGGAAAACCCCTTTTAGGAAAACCAAAAAATTATACAGTATTTTGTTCATTATGAAATGAATTTAATGAGAAACATTACATCATTTTTCGGCAACAAGTTTGCCGTATTCAGAAGACATATTTGAAGTAGCTGTTTTCAAGATATCTTCCAAATGATCGTCACTCAAACACGAGCGTTGCTTGTTTTTATTAATGTTCATAATTGAGAATGCCTGTTCGCATATATAGGTTTTTGAGTTTAAATTCGATTTTTTAAACACCAAATTAAATTTTTTCCAAACCAAATTCAATTTTATCGAGTTCAATTTAAAGTTTTTAAAATGAAATTCAATTTTTTAGAAGTCAAATTAAATTTTTTAAAGTTCAAACTCAATTTATTAAAGTACAAATTTAATTTTTTGAGCCCAAAATCAATTTTTTGAAGTTCAAATTCAATTTTTTCAAACTCAAATTCAATTTTTAAAAGTTTGATTTGCAAATTTTTTCCCTAACATAACGTGCTTGTTATGAGGAATATATTGTGCACATGTAGAGAAGTGATTCATTTCACCTTTCATCAACTGAGTTTTGAAAAGTTTAATTTTTATTTGAAAAGCTTTCACTGCAGCAAACATTTCAAACACAAGCTGATTTGTTCCCTGAAGTTAAACGTTAAGGCCATTTAAATGCGTTGCTATATCACAAAAGAATAAGAGGTCATAATTCCAAGACTCATTTTTAAGATCAGGGAACTCGTTTGCTTCGTTTTCAAGGAATTTTGATATTTCCTGCTTCAGGGCAATGAAACGCTGAAGCACTCTTCCTCGACTCAACCATCTCACTTCTGCATGGTGTAATAAGTTTCAGTAGTCGGCATCAACCTCTTCAAGACAAGCTCGGAATGTCCTATGTTTGAGTGCTCTGGATCGGATATAATTCACTATTTCAACCGCAACCAACACCAAGTTTGCACTAAGCTCACAAATGGCTTCGCGGGCCTCCGACTGAGTGCTGGGGGGCCGCAACCGGCCCGCGGGCCGTATGTTGTGCAGGCCTGTAATAGACCATACGTACCTGAAGGCTTAAGAACGGCTATATTCGATAAACTCCACAATTTATCGCATCCCGGTATAAGAAACACTCGCAAGCTAATTGGTTCTAAATATTTTTGGCCACGTATGAATAAGCAAATTAACCTATGGGCAAAAACATGCATAAAATGCCAGAAATGTAAGGTGACTCGTCACACAGTATCGCCTTATGGCTCTTTTGAAATTCTAGATTCTACCACATACACATGGACTTAGTAGGTCCTTTACCTCCTTCCAATGGTTATACTTACCTCTTAACCATTAAAGACCGTTTTTGCTATTGGCCAAAAGCAATACCTCTTAAAAATATTTCAGCCCAAAATGTCGCACAAACCTTTCTACACCAATGGATAGCACGTTTTGGTGTCCCGCATTTCGTAACAACGGACCAAGGAACTCAATTTACGTCGTCCCTATTCCGTGAAATGTCACATATTCTAGGCAATCATCATATAAAGACTACCACTTACCATCCCCAGGCAAATGGTTTCGTAGAAAGATTTCACCGCCAACTAAAAACGGCAATCAAGGCACTAGATGAACCCAAAAAATCGTACTATTCACTCCCTTGGATACTTTTAGGTATACGGTCCGCTTTAATTGAAAGTTTAGACACTTCTACCACCTTCCTGCTCTACGGGCAAGCACTACGTTTGCCGGGTGAATTTCTAGCGACAGACAATTTGAACTCAGTAATTACTAACACCACTGCTAGAGAATTACAAGAAACAATCAGCAAAATCAAACCACAGGGTAAAAAGACTCGCCATCAAAATAATATCTTCATTCCAAAAGGCATGGAAGAGTGCACTCATGTATTTATCGACGAGAAGTCGATAAAAGAACCTTAAATGCACCATATGAAGGTCCGTACAAGGTCCTTTCAAAACACGATAAGTATTTTAAAATACAGAAGAATGACAAAATACAAGTAATTTCAATAGACAGATTAAAGCCTGCTTACGTTTTAGATGAAAAAGTACTTGCAGATGTAGACATGAAAACTAGGAGTGCATACAAAAAGAAAGTTAGTTTCTGTTTATAATGAATTTAATTAAATATAAAGCAAATGTATAATATTATGAATTTTAGTATAGTTTAATTATGAATATATTATGAATTTTATTTCTTTATAAAAGTACAACACAAAATACTATGGATTTAATTAAATATAAAGTACAAATGTATATTTTAAATTTTATTAGTTTATTTAGGAATATATTATGAATTTTATTTCTTTAAATATACTATGAATTTAATATAAAAGTAAGAGAATATATTTTGAATGTATAGAGAATATATTTTGAATTTAATTGCTTTATAAATGAATGTATACTTTAGAAATATATAAGATAATTTTTTTAATAAGGGGGGAATGATGTTTCAGTACTAAATCTCCACATAGAACTAAGTTAATGTAAAGATTGTAATGGCAATACTAAATCGCTAGCGAATAAGTTCTCTTCCCTTTTTGTGCTCGACCGGCGACGCGAACAGTTGCTCGCAATAAAGTGATCTTTGAAAACTCCAGCAGTTTTATTTTTAATAGATATCCAGCACAAACATAATAAAAAAGTTGATTCGCACTCCTCATACTGGAACGGGAATAATGCAAATTCCAAAGAAAAATATCGACTACATTTATTGGGATGACCCCAATGAGCTAGTTGATAGACTCCGAATATTGGTAGCATCACAGCAAGCTGGGAATAATAGCCATAGTAATGAAATAGTGTCAATCATTGAGGAGTTGCGCGAAGCTGACATTATAGTATAAATAATCCCACGCACATAAAACTATTTACATTTCGGAAATGAGCGTTGACAAGTTTGGTCGATCTTCGAAACGGCAAAAATTTGGAGCAGTGGGTGATCGCGGTCCACCTGGAATTCCTGGAAAAGTCGGTGCTGATCAGGGGCGGATCCACAGGGGGGGGGGGAGATTGGGGCGATCGCCCCCCCTAAAATAAAAAAAAATAAAGTTTTTTTATGAGTAGTAAAATTTTCAACTTTATATTTGAATTTTAAATGAAATTAATAACTAGAATTTTTACTTTTATTTATTATAAATTTAATAATCAAACTTATAAAATAAATATATAGAACAAAATCGATCCTATGTTTTCTAGTATTGGCGTATCTATCAATAACACTATCTGTATTAATTTGTATATTCCAAAAGCGAAAGTTTCCTGCGAATTGTTTTCTTTTAAGGTGATGGAGCAATTCAAGTTATTCACGAACATGCATAAAAATGGTTTTCCAAAACATTATAGATAAATGTGCATTTACAGCCTCAACCTCTTTTTCATTTCACTCAGATTTCATTTTATTTCTTAGACATATCCCGAAGTAGAAGCATTCAAACAGTGCACTTAAATAAATATTCACAAGTTCATTGACATATAAACATTACAAATAATATATATCCTTAAAATTTTTTATTACTCAGATCGCCCCCCCTAAAAAACTTTTCTGCATCCGCCCTTGGTGCTGATAGACCTAAAGGAAATGGTTTTAATTTAACATCAGATGGTGACTATGATCTTGCCTTGAAAAGAATCGAAAACCTAGGCGATCCAAAAGAAAAGGCCGACGCTGCAACCAAAAACTATGTTGATGATGAAATACGGGAAAACACAGACAAAGCAGTAGAGAATCTAACGTTGTTTATATATGGTGAAATTGCGAAGATTGAAAATTATATATTCGTGAGCATAATTAATAAAAAGATACAAAATGGTGTCTTTGAGTAAGAAGCAAGTAGTGAATGAGCTCCACAAACCTTCTCGTCGAAATTTTACTAGACGGAGAGTTATCATTAAAGGCCTGGATGATTTGTGGCAGGCTGACTTGGTGGAAATGGATGCATATAAACATGTAAACAAAGGATTCCGCTACTTACTGACTGTAATTGACACATTTTCTAAATATGCCTGGGCTATGCCAATTAAAAGAAAAACCGGTACAGAAGTTACAGAAGCGATTCAATCAATATTCAAAGATGGACGTACACCTAACAATTTGCAAACGGATGAAGGCAAGGAATTCTACAATTCCCACTTTCAACAGCTAATGAGCAAATACAAAATTAATCACTACTCAACATATACATCGCTTAAGGCATCAATAGTGGAAAGATTCAATCGAACTTTAAAGAGCATGGTGTGGAAGGAATTTAGCATGAATGGATCCTACAAATAGTTTTCTATGATGAAAAAACTGCTATCACAATACAATGCGAAAAGACATCGAACAATCAAAATGCGCCCTTGTGATGTCAATAGGGCAAATGAGAAGCTGCTTCCTGCTACAGCCTATAATCACATCAAAATTGCCCCTTCATCTGCATATAAAATAGGAGACCGCGTTCGCATAAGCAAATATAAACATGTATTTGAAAAGGTTACACCCCAAACTGGACAACTGAAATCTTCAAAATCTCCAAAGTTCAACTGACTAATCCAGTGACATATCAACTTGAGGACTACCAGGGCAACCCCATTAAAGGAGGATTCTATGAAAAAGAATTGCAGAAAGCTGAACATCCAGATCTCTACCTAAATATTGAAAAAGAGTGGTGATTAAATTTATATTAAATGGCTGGGGTTTTCACCAGAACAAAATTCTTGGATAAATGCTAATGATCTAATATAAGTTAAATAAAAAGACATTTTTTATAAGATATTTGTTTTATTTTCAAATCTAGTATTACATATTTTCTCACGATGATGTTGGTTCAATATAGGTTCCAGGATTTTACTTGTATTGATGATTCTCTGTTGGAATCTGTATCTATCAAGGACACATGTATGCCATCGTCCCATACGGCTAGCTCTATAAGCAAAATTCCATACATGCATGATGTGTACTTCTGGTGTTAGTATAAATCGAACCCTTTTCTGCATTCTCTACAGCCGCTTTTGGTGATACCCGCACATAAAAATTTACTAGGCGTTGAACTTCCTTTTTGTACCGCTCCACAAAACAGCATCCACATGTATCCGGTCCGCACGTTGTCTTATCATTCGACCATGGGCAGTTATTGTAATGTGCTCCATGTATTGAATTAACTTTTCCAGCAGTTTCATATTCTTGAACATATCTGTACAGTTTCTCTATTTTATCCTTATGCTCCTCCAGCAGAACGCTAGAGTATTCTTCGAGAAATTTTGGGATGCTCATATTTACCTATATTTTATCTGCTGATATCGTATGGAAGAAGAAGAAGTATCTTTACTCTCAGATGATGATGATGATGATGATTGCGTTGATTTAATTGATAGAGAATTTAGCTGATATTTTAATTCTTTTACTTTGCTTCCTTTATCACCCTTTTCCTCAAGCAATCTGGTAGAATCCTTATAGCCGCTCATCACCGCAACCAGAAGAAAACTAACCTTACATTTCCCTCTTCAGGTATTTATATACATAATAGTAATTGAATCAAAGATCATTCCAAAGCACAAAATCACACTTAAGCCTAATTTAATTCTGACCAGAATCTCCCCTCCCCACAAAGCCTATTTTTAATTCTAAGTGGCGCATCCCCCACTCGCAGCAGTGCTGGTCGAAGATGCTTACAAACCCGTCACAACTCCAACAACCAAAGCCGCCGCACCGAAGTTCAACTAGCCTCACACAGGTGGCGCTCACACCGAAACAAATCTTAAACATCTCATCGGGGCCACCTTATCCAAGACCCGCACACACAAACCTAAAACACCTCATGCACGTAGGCAAAGAGCTTTCACCCAAGCCCACGCCACCCCAGGATCACCCCCAAGACCCACCCCAGGATCACCTCCATCCAAGACACAAACCTTAAACACCTCATACACGTACACGAAGAGCTTGCAGACCCACCTCATCCCAAGACACATACCTAAAACAGCTCATACTCGTACACGAAGAGCTTTCACCCCAAATCCCATGTCACTATGAAGCAGTGTTGGGCATTAATCAATTAAATTTTCAATCAATTAATTAATTGGCTAAAAAATTAATTGCGATTAATTTAATTGCAGTTAAAATTAATTGCAATTGAACTATTAATTGCAGCCCACAATTAATTTATTTGGATTAATCCGTGTTAATTGTATATAGCAACTAAATCAATTGCAATTAATTTTAACTGCAATTAAATTAATCGCAATTAATTTTTTAGTCAATTAATTAAAGACAATTAAAACTAACAATTAATCCTCTTCAATTTTATGTGAACTTGATTTAAGGGTTTCAAATGACGAATTTGTGGTTAAAATTTGAAAATTCAAAATGGCGGACTATTTTTTGCAATTGTGTTCCGATTGTACTGAAAATCAGTATCGGGGGGGTTTAAGGGTTCCAAATGACGAATTTGTGGTTAAAATTTGAAAATTAAAAATGGCGGACTAACTTTGGCAATTGTGTTCCGACTGTACTGAAAATCAGTATCTGGAGGCTTTAAGGGTTCCAAATGACGAATTTGTGGTTAAAATTTGAAAATTAAAAATGGCGGTTTTGTAAACAATTGTTAGCTACATAGTATAATCTCACGAAAATATGTCAGATCCACGCTCTTATTCATGTTGTAATCTTTGTTTTGGCGAGGGGAGGCAGTCCATACAATAAATTAAACATTAAATAATCCAAAAAATATTATTACATTCTGAAAGAAAAAAAATAAAAGGATTATACTAGTTCAAGATTTGAAAATGGGCTTTTGACGGTGATGGACATTATACGTTTGGAGTCACGTACGGAGGAGTGTGCCTTCAGATGGATATTGCCCATGGTTCTCTTCTGCAATGTCATTGACCCAGGTTTTATTTGTTTACCCAGATGCCAGGCCCTTCCCGTATTGGAGAATCTTTCCCAAAAACCTTGTTGATAAATTCTGACCCGATTGCAGCTTCAGGATACTATGTTTAATGTTCTTCCATTTGGAGCTGGAATGTGAAGATTTTCCAACTTTTGGACAACCTACATACAGTTGAAGTAGGGAGAAACACCGTTTAATAATAACGAGACCAACAAATTGCCCTTGGCCATACGTTAACAAATTTGATAAATAAGGCTATTCCGGAACACAATTGGCCAAATTCGTCCCCCATATTGGCGCGGCCATTTTGAATTTATAAGTTTTGATCATAAATTCGTTATTTGCTACCTTAAAAACCCCCAGATACTGATTTTCATGGAAATCGGTACACAATTGGCAAATTTGGGTGGCCGTTTTGAATTTCGCTCATTTTGTGGCGGCCATTTTGAATTTCCAAAATTGGGCTTCGAGGTGCATCATCGGAGACCCCCACGGACCTTCGTGCAAAATTTCGAAGCTCTGCGATCACTGGTGCGACACTACGCTTTTCATACAATAATAAGTTTTAATTGTTAGTTTTTAATCAAATCCATTAAAAAGATTGACAATTGATTAATTGTTAATTGTGGAAACTCACGACTAACAATTAATTAATTGTTAATTGCGAGTTTTCACAATTACAATTAATTAATTGTTAATTGCAATAGATGTGATTAACAATTAATTAATTGTTAATTTTTAATTGTCCAACAATTAAATTTTGCCCAACACTGCTATGAAGCCACCTTATCCAAGACGCAAACCTAAAATACCTCGTACACGTAGACGAAGAGCTTTCACCACCCCCAAATCCTATGTCACTACGAAGCCAACTGGAAGTGGCTTCGCGGTGACATTATTCTACTACTCAGGGGAAAATGCCAACTAGCATGGGAAATTCGGCCGCAGATTCTGAGCTGTCATACTTCGATTTCTTTCGCTAAATGCGAGGCCATGCGCCCCAAATTCTTCCAGGTATTTGTAGCGCATAAATAGGGGAGCATTTTTACTAACCCGATCCCAACCAATATGATAGGAAGGGTCGGGAAAAAAGCGCAGCCTAGGGAGTAGAAGGCATATCCCTAACTAATGTTGGGCCCCTGCTGTAGATGGACTCTCCAAGAATAATTAAGAGTACATTTAATAATTTGCTTAGACATTTAACTGTTCTAATCTGGTGACTACCAGAACTTAATTCATACAAAATTATAACCAATAAGGATTGTGAAAACAAAATCAAATCTTTCCCATTACCTCTTATTCATTTAATGGTCAATAGTACGTCCCGATAACACTGATTCTTCGGCAGGGAATTAGATTTCTAAAAGGTACTAAAATAGGCAATATATTGGCCAGTGGTCGAAATACTAGCTTTCTTTTCATGAAAAGTTAGAATGGTCCAAATTTTCTAACAATTTATTTTTTTAGATAATTTTTATCTTCGTACTTGTGCCAGCAAAATTTAAAAGAACTGATTGTGAAAGACTAGCAATTCTGCAAGTTGGTGTAGAAAATCTACATATTTAGAAATTCTAAAAAATTTATTTAACCACAAAAAATTAAATCGTCCTTTTTACATAATGGAATATATTACTTTTCTTAATGATTAATACACAACTTAAAGAAACATCGCCAAGGGTCCTTAGTTTCTCGCATATCCTTCGTAAAAGGCCGAAATTTATGTCACATCTTTAGTGCTAAACACACAGAAATAAAAGTAATGACATCTTCAAGAGAAGACCACTTGCTGAAAGAATTTCATTTCAGGCTTTCACCGCGAAAGCCCAAGACAGGGATTAACGTAAAGTGCCTCCCTGATTTGACACGAAGAATTACGTGCAACAAATTGGGGGAAATTAATCAACTCTGCGAATTTTATTGTTTTGAACAATAAATCAGAGGCTTTTCAAGGGATTCATGAAACGGGACACATGTACACTGATAAAAAAAAATTCTTTGCTTAAAGCATTTTTTCTTGAACCAAGCAACTCATGTTTTGGATATAACGAAAACAAAATTGTCTCGGGATAAGCAATACTCATAGTCTTGGTTTTATTGTCTTGGATGAAGACAAAAGTTGACTTGAAGTTAAAAAAATTACGAAACCGATGATATTATAATTGAAAAAAATTCAAGTTCTAAAATCGGTCCTAATAGTTTGTGATACATTTTTAGAGCGTGAAAGTGCGGTAAACGAAAAAAGTCCGATGAATTAAGAATTTAGTTTCTTGAGTAAAAAATTAAACAATCTTAGTTCGAGAAAGAAATATCTTGGTCGAAAAATATAAGTATTGAACGAAGAAATACTTTTGCTTGGCTCAAGAATTTCCAGTGTCTTCCTCTGAGACAGCATTCTCATGTTAAGACTGAAAAATTTTTCTACTCAAGACAACGAAACGAAGACTATCGAATTGCTGGAATCAAGACAATTTTTTTATCAGTGTAGTTATTGATGCGAAAATTCCATGAAAATTTACGACCCTTTCTTTGCAGCTTTTCAAGATTTGATTGCTAACGTCCTTTGAGCACTCAGTGCAACTTATATTACAGCTCGTAAAGCGAAAAGCAATATTTTAAGACTTTCTGGTATCATTACGAGAGGCATTATATCTTACATATTCAACTTTATTAGATATAACTTTACAAAATATAAAAGTTTTATTTCAATTTTTAAGCGTCACTTTCACCCAGATTCTATTTTAGTCAAGCAGACCGAAAAGTAAATTCTAGCAATGAAAAATTTAACAATTTCGCCGTGGATATGTGAGTAATAACTGCGCCGGTGTCGAAAGCTTTATATTTTTAAAAGCGATGTCGTTTTACCAATGCGGTTCCCCAACTGAGTACTAATAATTACGTCCAATGCTGCTTGATCTCTGTAATCGAACCAGAATCGGTCTATTGAGTATGCTAAATGACACTCTTCACGATCACCAACATAATTGCCTGAAATATGAAGCAATGCAACAGCAAAACCTAAAAGGTATGAGTAAAACTAAAGCTTAAGGGTATTACTTTAAAGCCTTTTAAAATGCTTTCCGAATACGTATGAGAAACTGATATGGCATACCTCACTTCAGTATCGCTGATTTTTTCTGTGTGGTGTTCCTGAGGAAACTAAGAGAAAAGTCGCCTTGTCCATGATTTGCCACATTGGGTCCTCAAGAGGAACCTACTGAGAAATCCCTCTTTCGACATGCCCTGAGGCAATACTCTTTTTAAATGATAGTTGGGTGGGGTTTAAAAATCTTAGGCTATACAGTTGTAAGTTCTTAATAGCTCTAATATAATATTCTAGCTGAAATTACCCGGCGCACAGTGGGGCCAAATCCAAAAAAGCTGGCCAAAAGTCGAAAAGTGTTCTAAATGATCTCAAATTGTTTACTTTGGGTTCGCAGATGACGAATCCGTTATCAGAATTGAGATTTTCAAAATGGCGGACTCAATATGGTGGACATAACCTCCCCAAGAAGTCAAAAACTTTAGTAAATAATACCCAAACATATTAATCGGGGGTTTTCGGGGTCGCTGATTACGAATCCGATATCAGAATTGATATCTTCAAAATGGCGGACTCAATATGGTGGATATAACCTGCCCAAGAAGTCAAAAACTTTAATAAATAATACCCAAACATATTAATCGGGGGTTTTCGGGGTCGCTGATTACGAATCCGATATCAGAATTGATATCTTCAAAATGGCGGACTCAATATGGTGGATATAACCTGCCCAAGAAGTCAAAAACTTTAATAAATAATACCCAAACATATTAATCGGTGGTTTTCGGGGCCGCTGATTACGAATTCGTTATCAGAATTTCAATTTTATAAATTGCGGAGTTAAAATGGCTACATGAGAAGTTTGGAAGGCTTCAAAAAAGACTAAAATATGTTTTCATTATAATGTTGTCATTGTTTTGTATCTAAAAAGTTATTAATATGTAAATTAAAAAAGTAATGTAAAGATTTAATGCTAATACATTTCTTTCTAAATGAAGAAAATTGCCACCGATACAAAAAAACTATCATGGCAATAATACAAATTTAAATGAGCCAGTTTAAGAAAGTATAAATTACGTTGAACCTCTAAAAATCATCGATATAATGTATGTATACATAAAGTACGAACAAATCTAATTTTCACAAAAAAAGTTTAAGTCAGTCGTTAGGATTCGATTTTCTAGAAATATAATTTTTTTCAATATAAAATATGTCAGTACATACACATATGCATACATATATTGATCTTAAATGTATGCGTATATAGAACTAGCTAAAGTATACGTACCTTCACAGTTCAATATAAGCAAAAAAGTTGACAAAATACGGGTCATTCTACGATAAGAGGTAATGTGTACGGCATCCATTATAAAATAGCATTTTTATTCTACATGCTGTCATTTTATTCAATAAATCACAGCATCTTAATGCATTCTAGAAATACCACTATGATTAAATGCAAAATTATAGTACATTTTCCTGAAATTCCAAATTTAAGTCTGAAAAAGTCTCTACCCTGGCCTGTCCCTTTAACGTTTTTAGTTAAACATGCAGACAGTATACCTTCTTTGTCGCCGTTGTTAAATTAAAGTTTATTTAGCACAAACTTAAACAAGTATATTTAAGTATTATAAAGGGAAAATACAAAAATATTTGTTTATTTGCAATAATTTTCGAACTTATTTTTTGTCCCGCTTTTTTTGTGTATCTCCCCTGGCGAATTTTGGCCCGTTTATGTAAACAGAAGTATTAGATGGCCATATTCTAAATGGCGCTCACGGACGCGTATCAATGTGAAGTTTGTAACACTAAACACAGGAGCCGTTAAATCGCTGTCATTTGTTAGTTGGGGCGACGCGACAGTGCGTGGCAGTGGTTTCGCGAGGTGATTGTGTCCCTCCCCTGGTCAGTCGTAAAATTTATAAAATTAACTTTATTTTTTTTATTTTCTGCCTAAATTCAACAATACTGTAATAGTGAAGGTGTGATATATTATTAACCCAATATTAAGTTATGTCAGTTAAAAATTTTAAATTTGTCACGAAAACGTCTCTCCCCTGCCGTATTTCCCCTGGCAAGCTAACTACCAGGGGAGATACTCACTGACCAGGGGAGACAATGTGGATCATAAGATGTTTGTGCAAACTAATTCAGATATAGCTAACTTCTAAAGGATTATGGATCATTCTATTTCGGAGGTTCAGGTCAACAGATAAATTGGGCACATGGATGTAATTTATACAAAAGAAGAGGCATCAGGTGAAGTAAAGGTTACATGCTATTGTTCTACGTCACAAAATTTGTTACATTCACCTCCAGCTATATGAGCTCACTTACAGCCAATTTTGAACAGCTTGCCAGCCGAAGTGGCAAACCTGCTATTTTGGAGCGATGGACCTGTGACACAATACCGCAACAAATATATGTTTTACTTTCTTGTTACTCATTTGACAGAATTTCCCCCAAACTTAATATGCTTTACTTGGAATTACCACGAAGCCGGACATGGTAAGGGGCTTCTGATGGTATCGGTGCTGTCTGTAAGAGATCAGCAGACCGATTGGTAGGAAGTGGCCGTGACATAGCATCTCTGAGCGAATTATCAGATGCTGTCCTAGCGTCAATGGTCTCCTTATTAACCACAAAAATATCCTAGAGAAAGACGCTTTGCTTGTTAGTGCCAAAAAACACATAAAGACTTTCCCTGGTTCTTTGCGTGTCCATCAGGTGTCATGGAACATTGAGGATCCAAAAAAAGTGTCTCTACCCTGCCTGATGTATTTACCCTGGCCTTCTAAAAAGTAACTAAATATGGATAAAGTGACTTGCCCGTACATGAATGTGTACATAAAAGAGACTAAAATCGTATTATATGTGATTAATCAAAAAACTCCAACTTTTCCCCTTGGCCGCATCCTCTATGGACTCAAAACCTCTTATCGTAGAATGACCCATACCTAGTTTTTATTTCATTGGGTTCTGGTCTCTTATAACGATCAAACCAATTTGATTTAAAAAATTAGTAAAAAAAAGGCTAGGGGCAGCTATGGGCAGCTATTTTTTTATTCATTTTATAGCTTACATGTTTACCTAACACCTGATATGAGTTAAATCATCGAGCACGGCAGAACACCATAACTTTTTTATTATAAACCCTCTTTTTGTTTATTATTTAATTTTTAAAAATCTGGAACAATCCTTGATTTTTTAACAATAATTCATTCATGAAATTTATCTTTATTAACCATGGTTGTATTGCACTCACCTGCAGGAGTTGATTCCATTTTGTCTGATCTCAATCGGTGATGTTTTCAGAGTTCCACGCCTTTTTTTTGCACTATAACTTTTTTTCAACTAACCGAACAAAGAAATGCACCTTAACCCAGTTACTACTGAAACTATTTGTGGTCTCCAAAGTTTATAATTTTTCATTAAGTGCTTAGTTACGGTTGCTTTGACTAAGAAAAAATACTGGAAAAATTCCAGCTCACGTGGAAAATCGGGAAAGTGATGGGCGTTTAAACGCCCAGTGGGAGAATCCACTACTTAGATAAAGTATGAAAGGTCATATGTATATTTTTTTTTGTGGTACGATGACGCTTAGGAGTCACCCTTTGTACTACTAGTCCGTCATGTCGTTAGTGCAATGTATAGTAGTAAGCTTGATTTGAAGGATAGAATAAAAGGGATATGTTCATGCATTTAAAAGTTGGAATGTTTTTTGAAACAAACTTTTATTTATATTAATAATATTCAAAACAAAACTAAATAACTATTCTGGCGTATGATATGAAGCAAAACATGCTTAGGGTGCAGGGAAATAGTACATTTCTTACAAAAATAATTTGTTTTTTTCTTACATACAGCACAACTTAGCTGATTTTCTTTATAATTAACCAAATGGTCTAACCTATCAAATCGAGATGTTTCACGATAGTTTTTTTTTGTCTAGCATGAGGCCCACGCTTTTCAGTCCTTTTGTGCGTTTCTAGTAAGCTTCTCGCTACCACTCTGCGGTATGTGAGATGGTCGCACTCACCACCATCTTTCTTGTATAACTGCCACGCATTTTGAGTAGCCATATCAAGGCAATGGCACAGCAATGGAAAATACCATTTTTTTCCTCGAATGGCGGTCCTATAGGCTATGTGCACGAAGCCTACAGCGCCGCCAGTGGGACGGAGAAAAGAATTGAACTCCCTTTTTATTATTGGGTTATACCGGGAAATTTTTTAATAAACAAATATCTTTTAATGTAGCTGTGTGCATATAATATAAATAGCATAGCATAAAAGGTACATGCAAATTATTTATTTTGAGTATTTTTTTCTTCAATTAAGACGTATAATACAAAAATAATTAATTCGTTTACATTGATAGCATAACCTCAAACCATGGGTTTGTTTTGATTTTGACACATCCGCAACAACAATGCACACTGGAAAAATGTAGTTCAGAATTTGCAGTGATGCTCACGTCGAGCGCTTGCATCTAAATTATTTCTAGCTCCGCCCCCGTGCACATAGCCTATAAAGACTTATGTTTTGGTCAGCTCGGTCAACCCCGCCCATATTTTCATTATATCTCTTTATAATGCTGGGTTGCTCTATTGGCACATACTTCTTGAGCTGCTGTGAAAAACGCCTTGCCCTATGTAGTGGTTCTACTTGTTCTGTGTTTGAGGCAGCTGTAACTACACTATTGTCATTCCATTTACATACCAAAATGTCTGCTGGTCGACTTGACATGAACTTGTACGTGCCTCTATCAGTTTGTTTCATCTCTTTGTTCGCCGGCAAAGGACATCGGAATGTTCGGTTTTCTCTTATCGTTCCAGTCGCCTTCAGACCTCTATTGGTAAGCTCGTGCAAGAGCGGGATTGACGTAAAAAAATTGTCAAAGAATAAATGAAACGGCATCTGTGGATTTCGAGTTTGCAATGCGTCAGAAAATTGTAGCATAACGCTTCCCCCTAAACCAAACTGTTTGTACGCCACAGGAATATTCGCTGACTTTCCTTGATATGGCTCAAACCAGAGCACGTATCCTAATCTCGTAGCACCAACCCAATACTTGTATCCCCAGCGAATAGGCTTTTCTCGTATGAATTGTGTTTGATAAAACTAGTTTCAATAAGTTAAATGGTTAATGATAAAATAAATAAGTCACTGCAAGTCTAATTCACGTTATAACTTTTTTTATTTTAATAGCAATTAATAATACAGATTCACGGCTTTAAGTATGGCAAGTAGCCAGTGCGAGCGCATACAAATCTAGAGCTAGACTGACTTCTATTGTCGAGCGACTTCTAATTCGGGTCCAAACTAACGGCAGCATCTGCAACAAAGTTGCTGATTCATTTGTTGGTTAATTGTTGCAATGGGATGCTTCAAGCGCCTCGAAACATTCCGCCCGCCTCATGGTGACATGATGACCTAGGTGTTGTGTCCGCCCGCCATGACCCATAGTTTTAATGTACAAGCTGCTCTAAAGAGATAATCTACTAGAAGAGAAAATATGAGTTATAGAAAGATAAATGATAGATTTGAAGAAGGATATTCTATATGGTTTGTAATGGGAGTACGCAAAGCTTGGTGACTGGCCGTTTGCATAGACCTCCAGCGTGTCTAATTGTCACGACACGAACATTTCCGTCTTCACCAGGGTGAGTTGTGACAACTCGGCCAAGTCGCCATTTTGATGGTGGAAGATTATCTTCGTTGAGCAAAACTAAGTTATTTGTTTGCAAGTTTTGTTGTTGCTTTTGCCATTTTCCGCGGAGTTGAAGTGTAGAAATATATTCTTTTGACCAGCGTCGCCAAAAATGCTGCATCATCGATTGAACTACTTCCCATCGACCAAGTCGTGCCATTGGTTCCTGCAGTTCAGGCCCAGGAACTGTTAGCGGAGCTTCCCCTATTAGAAAGTGGCCTGGAGTTATTGGGAGTATATCCTCAGGATCATCAGACATTGCATACATGGGTCGCGAGTTTAAGCACGCCTCTATTTGGGCCAACAGTGTTGACATCTCTTCTATTGACAGTATATGATCACTCACTACTCTCTTCATAAGGTGTTTGCATGCTTTGACCCCAGCTTCCCAAAGTCCGCCGAAGTGCGGAGAAGCTGGAGGGATGAAATGCCATTCAGTTTTGTCTTTTAGCAGCATATGAGCTAATTCAGGATCTGAGCTTAATTGGTTGAAGTGCTGGGCTAACTGTTTTTCCGCTCCTACAAAATTAGTTGCGTTGTCGCTGTACAATTTGGCACATCGCCCTCTACGACTCGTAAATCTTCGAAAGGCAGCGATAAATGCTTCTGCGGATAGGTCGTGGAGTAACTCTATGTGGATTGCACGTGTCGCCATACACAGAAAAACTGCCACATAGCTTTTTATCGTCCGTTGTCCTCTGCGTCTTATCGGAGTAACGCTGAATGGACCAGCGTAGTCCACACCAGTATTCAAAAAAGGCTTTGAAGGCCGAACTCGGACAGCAGGAAGTGATGCCATGATTTGTGAGTGGGTGGTTGCCCGGTGTCTGCAGCAAGTTACACACTTTCTAATAATGTTACGTGCAGTATCCCTACCATTCATGATCCAATATTGTAACGGTCGGTTATTTACCGGAAATTTCTCCCTTTTGTTGGTTCTCCCATCTATCGGGAATTTCAGGATTCAATAACAAAATTTACTGGTCACAAAAAAATTAGTACAAAATTTAAAACTTCAAGGAGGCTAATGAAAAAATAATTTTTGTTCTGGATGGAAAAAATACATTAGGGAGTCGAATGTAGAACCCGGTCGGAGAGAGTCAGTTTTAGAGCCCTGTTAGAAAATTACATTAGAACTCACTTGTTTTTTTATGCGTATCGTCCGGGATTTTGTTGGATAAAATTTCTAATTGGAATAGGATTTGGAGAAGTGCTACAAGAGCAAATATTTATGGCGCTGCGACAAACCGTTTCGTACAAGAAGACCAACCCTATCGTTTAAGCTTGGATGTTGGAGATGCAGTTATCATACTAAAAGAGACTATTACGTGGTATTATGGATATCAATAAATAATAAATTATCTGCTTTAGTACGAAGTTGACGGAAGACGTAACGCTGTTGGGGGTCTTAAATTCGACTTCACGTAAAGAAAATTTAGAAGCTGCCCTTACCCATTCTAAATATGGTTGCTGAAAGTGAATACGAAATAATGATCCAGAGAAGTGCCACCATTTGGTTTTTATGTGCCTTATTCGTCTTATTGAGATCGTCCATGACCGAAAATACCAACCTTTTCAATCTGTTTTAACTTTATATATCAGTGAAAGTTTTTGGGTCACACTCGCTTACGAGAAACTAATAAAAGTTCTCGGAGATCTATAGGTCGAAGGGAATCTGGAGGATTGTGTGAACTGCAGACGCTCTGGATTTTTGTGCGTGTAAATAACTGGTTCCGTGTCGGAACAGTTTTGCAAGCCATTTTTGCTATTTATTAACCTAAATTAATAAAAATAATATATATATAATTTAAAATCCCATAGAGGATTTATAAACTATTGAGTTACTTGTGAAAAGTAGTGACTTTTAGGCCATATTGAGTGCACCACTGGGCAGGAATTCGATCGGAGCAGGGTGAGTCCAGTTGGGGCCGTGAACCGTTGATTATTCCAGGCGATATCACGGAAAAAGCGGACGGAGGATTGCTTCTTAGCAACACAACTACAAGGGACTGAAGCAGTGCTCCAGTGGAACATATTTTTTTGGTTAATGGTTCAGTTTGCTAAATACTACCTTGTCACGCAGTAAGCTCGTTTTTTTGGTTTTTTTCATCTTAGTATTCTAGTAAATATATAACAAGTATAGATATTTAAAACATTTAATTATAGTACGATTATTTACAAATTTTAATTATATTGATAAACCTATATATATAAATTTACACCATATAAAATAAGTATTTATCAAACAAAAAAAAAACAAAACTTATATTACTCGTTTAAACTTATACTTCATTTATTGTGTTTCGTATATTACACACCGTGATTAATCATCATATTAAATTACTTACTTTCATTCCACTTAATTATTACTTTTGTGTGAATGTATGGGTTGTAAGAGAAACAGGAATCCTCGACTGGTACCAGAGCGACGATTTGTATTTTTCCTTTCCGGTATTGGCTGGACCGTGTTGTTTAATGGTAATAGATGGTTGCATCCACATTACCTATATTGTAAGGTTATTTTTTTTTGATTTACACTTACCTAATAATTAATTCAAACTTACCTTCATTTTGTGGTTAATTAATTCTATTGTCTTGTGCTGTAATTAATATAAAATATATTTGTTATCAATTTCTTTAAATCCACGAGTATTACTAGGCATGACAGCCTAAAGGGGTAATTTATCCAGGATGGTTGGGTTGTGTTTTCTCTCCGGGGTTCTCTCGAAGTCGCGGTGAACATTTACAGGTCCACCAGGTCGTTGGGAACTTCCAGCGATGAATACCTTTGGCTAACCTAGGACAAGAACGGTATGAAGAAATCTCCCTTTTGACTAATAGGTAAGTGGTGAATCATATGTGTAGAGTTCCGGTCACACACCCCACGACCCCTTCCGGCGAGCTAGCGTAAACCGTGTGGCCGGTTTAGCATCCCCTATAAATATTTAGGAAAATAGGGAGGATGTTGTCTCAAAATTTTTTATGTATACCCAAGCATGATGGCAGTAGCCTTGCTGTCACCAGCAAGGAGCTACATTGTGCCGGTACAATATTTTGTGCGCAGTTGATGTAAAGTCAATTGCACACCTCCGTGTAGTGTAAGTAGATGTACATGTTTAATTAAGAGGGTGGTGAATGCACTTGCTCTTGGCAGGATAATAGGATGCTTTTCTGCATAGTTGAGGAGTGCATTTTTTAGCCGTCCGCTGACACGAAGAAGACCGTCCTCACCAATGAACGGTACGAGCGGCTTCAACTTGCTCGAGGAATTGACGGGTTCTCCTTTCAGCACCGATCTAATCTCAGGAGCAAAGTGTAGTCCTTGCACAAGTTTAATCCATCTTACTAAAGCCGCTTCCACCTCACTTGGCATTAAAGAGCCGTTGTTGCGAAGCGCTGGTTTCACTTTGGCATTGTTATAAAAGCGAAGGCAATAGGCTGTCACATGAAGTAGCATTCGTAAACTTGAATATCGGCTAAGCATCTCATTATCAGCATCTCTAGTCTGCGCAGTTAGAATATGCGCGGCTGCATCTTGAAGATAGCGGGCCTCAACTAATGCACTAGGGGATGATTGAAGCTCAGTCCGCGGCCAGTGCGCTTGATCAAGACTAAGCCATGTTGGTCCGGTCCACCAAAGTTGAGAACTAACTAGCTCAGCAGCTGACAAGCCTCGCGTTAAACAATCTGCTGGATTGTGCTCCGAACGGACATGACGCCAAGACGCCATTGGTACTTTAGAATGTATTAGAGCCACTCTATTCGCAATGAAGACTTTCCATCGTACTGGCTGCACACGTAACCAACTAAGGACTATTGTAGAATCTGTCCACAAAAAGATTTTAACAGGTTGACATGGAAGATGTTGTATGGTAGTCTCTACAAGTTCAGCAAGAATAGTTGCTCCACATAGCTCCAACCTGTGTAAGGATATTGTTTTAAGTGGGCTGACTCTGGTCTTTGCGACAAGTAAAGAGGTGCGTGGTTTGTTGTCAGTTTGTATGACTCGAACATATATAGCGGCACCGTATGCAGATAGGGACGCGTCGCAGAATCCGTGAAGTTCCATCGGCATGGAGGACGAAGTCACACCAATCCATCGCGGTATGCGAACCTGCTGTAGCTCCTTCAATTCCTTTCGAAGTTCAATCCACGACGCAGTTAGATCGGCTGCTAATTCTTCGTCCCAATCAACTTTAGCTAACCACAAACGCTGTAGAAATATCTTTGCTGAAATGATTGTTGGTGAAAGCCAACCTAATGGGTCATAGATGTGTCCAATATCAGCTAATATTGTTCTTTTTGTTATTGTTGAGACTTCAGCGAGATGAAACTGAAAATGACAGGTATCTGTTGATGGATTCCATCCTATGCCTACAGCTTTAAAATCTGCGTCATTAACAAGCTTGATAGCGTCAGACATTTCTATATCTTCCTTGGGAATATCTTCGAGTAATTCCGGAGTGTTGGCAAGCCATTTGCGTAGGTTGAATCCAGCTATTTTTAAAAGTTTTCGTAGTTCATTGCGAATCTGAAGTGCAGAGGGCACATCATAAGCTCCAAAGAGAGCATCATCAACGTAAAAATTCTCTTTCAACACTTTGGCTGCGTTGGGAAAAACATGTTGATAATCGTTAGATAGTTGAAGCAATGTTCTGCATGCTAAATAAGGTGCACTAGCAGTCCCATATGTCACGGTTTTTAATCTGTAACACCGCAGGGGCTCGTTAGGATTGTCTCTCCACAGTATTCGCTGGAAGTCGCAATCTTCTGTGTGGACCAGGATCTGGCGGTACATTTTCTCTGTATCACCAGATAGCACTAAGGGATAAAATCGCCATTTCAGTAGAGTGGGAAAGATATCATTTTGTACTTTTCTACCAGGATGCAAGATCTCATTTAGAGAGATACCACTTGAAGTCTTTTGCGAAGCGTTGAACACTACCCGCAGCTTGGTAGTGGTGCTGGTCGGCTTCATTACAGCGTGATGTGGCAGGTAATAGCACCGGCCTACAGCGGTTTCTTCCTTTTCCACTAGTTCCATGTGGTTCAACGACAAGTACTCATGCATGAAGGCAGAATATTGCTTGTGCAGTTCCGGATCTCTGACGAATCGTTTCTCCATACGAAATAGTGCATGGAGAGCGGGGGTGCGCGAATGGCCTAGCTTTGACGGGTCTTCGCTGAAAGGCAGCCTAATGGTATATCGTCCACAAGGGTTCACGTAGTGAGTCTTTTTATAGAATTCTTCACATTCGATTTCGGCTGGAGTTAAGGTGGGAGCCTTCGGTGGCTCTTCGACTTCCCAGAACTTTTGCAAAACGTCAGTGATGGTAGTAGTTGATGAGTGAAAAGTTGACGTGGTGGTGCCCGGGCTAGGTGGGGTGGTGGAGGCTTGAGCCATGGGCGTACCGATTGGGCCTTTCTTTACCCCATCCATCAAGACCTGCACATAAACTTCAACTCCCAACAGTAGATCTATAGATGCGGGTTGACCGAACTCAGGATCTGCTAATTCTAATCCCTGTAAATGAGGCCAGTCTTTGCAAAATAATTGTTTCGATGGGATTAAGTCAGTGACCTTCGGAAGAACTAGCGCATTTAGCGTGTACTGTTTCGTAGAATCAAGTCTTGACACAACAGTGGGTGTCACTACCGCATCAGCTGTTGCTGCCTTACATTCTGCTACTGCAAACACGTCAACATGCTGTTTAACCTTAGGAAGACGCAATCGAGTGGCGAGACTTGAGGATATGAAGTTGGATTCGGATCCCTGATCCAACAGTGCTCTAACACTAATGAGGTGACCTTCTTGGGATTTAATGTAGACTATAGCAGTTGCCAGTAGAATGGTTTAGACTGACCGTTGGAGAAATGGGAAAGAGTGACATTAGGGTTAGGTGTAACTGACGCTGAAGTTTTCCGATGCATGTTTGAACCTGCCAGCATTGTGTTCTCAGAATGAAGCATGGTGTGATGTGATTTATTACAATGTTTGCATCGATTTTGTGATGGACACACCGACTGAAAATGCCCAAGTTTTAGGCAGTTACTGCATAATTTCTTCTCCTGAATAAAATTCCACCGATCTGGCACTGTTTTGGAGCGAAACTTGGGACAAAATAACAACAGGTGCTTGTTGTGGCAAGCTAAGCAGTCTCGATTGGTAGTTATATGAAACACGCGGGACTGCCTATTATTTGGGCGAGATGATCTAGGTACGTTGGGTTGGCAGTTAGTCTGTACAGCGTCTAGAATGTGAACACGGCTTTCAAGGAATGACACCAAGGCTTCGAAGGTTGGGACTTCACTGGATGATGTTAATGTCATTTCCCAATCCTTCCTTGTCGAGACGTCAAGCTTATCCGACAGCAGGTGTACGAGCCAGTCATCCCATTGGGTTACTGGCCGATGAAGATTCTCTAACGCCCTAACATATTGCTTGAACCCATCTAAAACTCTCCTTAGTTCTGATGATGACTCATTTGTCATAGTTGAAAGTGTCATTATAGCTTTAATGTTGGCATTTACCAGAACCCTTACGTTCTCATACCGTGCCGTTAAAATACCCCATGCGGTTTTGTAATTCGCTGCAGTCACCGCTAAATGTTTCAACAAGTTTTGAGCTTCTCCAGATACAGCTGACTTCAAATAATGAAGCTTTTGAACTTCTGTGAGACTGGTATTGGCATGAACAAGTGAGCCATAAGTGTCTGAAAAGGATGGCCAATCCAGATAAGAGCCGCTAAATGATGGAAGCCTGACGGCTTGAGGTGTACTAGAAGGCTGCATGGTTGAATTCATTGATGGTGTTGAGCACATTTGTGACAATTCAACAGCAAGATGTTCTAATTCTCCAGTTAGCCATGCTATTCCTTCTGTGTATGAACATTCAACTGCACTATAATCTGCGGGTTCGGTGACCTCGTCCCCCTTTCCCGCTGGTGCACAGTCAAGTAAATCTTCATGAGCTTGACTGAACCGTGACCAGTAATCATGCAGTAGTTGCAGTCTAGCGTTTAAGAATGGAGTGGTACGCTTGTCTTTGGCAGTTTTCTGGGCATTTGATATAAAATTACAAATGTAATTAGCTAATCGATTGATCTTTGATATAAGTTTATCCATCTTGAACCGATTATCAATGAACGGATTCCAAAAAACTCGAGAATTATAATAATGATCTAAGCGGAGGACGGAACTGGTAATCTAACAAAAGTTACGGAAAAGTTTCCTTAAGACAATATCAATTAACGAGTCCACGAAATATTATCATTTAATGTTCACGCGAACACATGAAATTATTAGTAAGCACTTAAATTTATTTCAGCGGTAATTTAGTCTTAATCTGTGGGTACTGTGCGCCGTTTACAGTTTATAATATTTTCCACTTTAGACACGCATAAATTCAAATAAACAGTATATGTATATCTAAATGTCTTGGAGTTTTTATAAGCCACTGTATAATTGAGTATTTTATTCGCGAAAGGATATTTCCTAATCATCAATATTTCGATTCAACTTATCCATTAAAAATATTTTCTCCAATATATTTTATAAATTACAATTAATCAAAATCTTGTGCATCTAACCTTTGATGAGTCATTTCATTCCACGGAATCCTATCTACAGTCCAACTCCAAGTCCGTTAATGCCCTTTTGTATATAATTGTTCCGTATGACCTCGCCTTCGTACAACAGGATTTTAATTCAGATATTGAATGTTGGCATATTAATATGATTAGTAAAAATTTCCTAAAAATGCAAGAATTTTATTTACGTTCACTTTGATTCAATTTATCAATAATTTTATTTAATAATGTTAAGCAAAAGTTCAAACTTGAATTGTTTCTGAGTTTCTTAACCAGCGTAATTTATATTACAGTTTTATGTATCCACTGTAGCAAACGTCTAGTGATATGCAAAAATTTATAGTCCAAAATTCACTGCACTTCTTTAAGTTGATTCAGGCTATTGTTGTCTATTGTTCATACGAATCCAAAAAAAAAAACTTAAAGAATCTGTCCTTGCCATGTGCGTCCATGCATAGGTACTTCTTTGATGCAGATTTGTCCACTTGCTGATAAATCAGCCTATTTAATGGTTATTACAGTTTGCACTGTGTTATACCGTTATCACGCGGAACTGTGAAGTGCGATACCGTAAACACGTGAAACACTAATCTGCTACAGTCACAAATCCGGACACTTATCCACAGGTCCCTTAAATTTGTTAATGAGAAAATGATTATTAAGAAAGAATTTAGTTATATGAGTCGAGTAATAAATATAATGATACTTAAATCCGTAATTTCGATAAGGCTCCTGTGTAAGCGTTGGCATTCATTTTTTGGATATATCTTCTGATCACAGAATCAGGATCCTTCCTACACCGAGCTTTCAAATTGTTCTCGGATTTTCTGCTTAACTTGTACTTGGGTTATAGTTGATTTGGATACACCTGTTCGCGTGAGCACGTGGCGAAAATTTCAGTTTCCTATTGAATATGCTTTTAAAAGCGTCAATGTTCGAAGATAAGCACTATACACAGCACTTTTTACAGCACACAACGTCTTCACAAGCGTGAATTAATAAATAAAATCGCGAGCGCTAACAAAAGCAACAAAGAGTTCAACGGGGTGCATTAAAGTTTTCACAAGCGTGAATTCCGGCAAGTAATCGCGAGCACGAACAAAAGAGATAGCCGTTATCCGGCTCGAAGGACCAGAAAAATGTTTGATAAAACTAGTTTCAATAAGTTAAATGGTTAATGATAAAATAAATAAGTCACTGCAAGTCTAATTCACGTTATAACTTTTTTTATGTTAATAGCAATTAATAATACAGATTCACGGCTTTAAGTATGGCAAGTAGCCAGTGCGAGCGCATACAAATCTAGAGCTAGACTGACTTCTATTGTCGAGCGACTTCTATAATTCGGGTCCAAACTAACGGCAGCATCTGCAACAAAGTTGCTGATTCATTTGTTGGTTAATTGTTGCAATGGGATGCTTCAAGCGCCTCGAAACAAATTGCTTACAGCTATGTATACCATAGTAAGGCACCATCGCTTCGTCCGCACTATAGTTTTCTTCCAACGGAGCAAAAGCCAGGAATATTTTATTCAACAAATCAAGCAAAGGCCTCAGCTTAGCAAACTTATCTTCATTGGTCTGTGCTGCTGAGTTGTCACAGCAATGATTGTTTGCCATGATGAAATCAAATCTGTCTCTGGATATGGCGCTATTCACAATGACAAAATCTGCGTCTGTTGACTTCTCCCAATACATACTCCTTCGCGGGACTGGTACATAACCACTTAACAAAAGAATGCCGAGAAAACATTTCATTTCATCAATAGTTACATTACCCACATGTTTGTGAAAGTAATCAATAGTTCAACGCAATTATCGTCAAACATGCAATCAAAATAGTAAAGCGGACCCTGCAATTTTTTTGGGCCTTGAACTTTTTGCCACTGTTGAAGTCCAAGAGGATTGTGATAGTTCCTCCATTGGTATATTTGTTTATTCGGCACACTCGGAGCAATTACAGGCTCTTGTGTGGAGACAGTTGCGTTACCTGATATCGGCTCAGGTTCAGTGACCTCAGTTACATTCGCATCTTGATGCACAGGTGTATCGGCTGTACACCTTCTCTTGGATAATGCAGATAACGGCAATTCATCTTCACTGTCAAAAGTTTCTTCGTCTGAATATATTAGGTCCGCTTCAGTTGCGAGCCTAAAAAAAGCTTCTAAATAAAACTTGTAATTTGGTTGAATAATTGTGTATAATAAATACTGGTGGATACCAATATATATATATCCACTCATACACAAATTCTTACCAGGAAGATTGTGCCAAGTCACAACTTCTTCGTCGCCAGAGTCCTCGTCTGTAATTTCTGCGTTAGCATTATTCGGAGGAAAAATAGCTACGGCACTTGGCAATTGATCCTCGTAATCAATACACTCTAGCTGTTCAATGAGTTCGTGAAGTTTTAACGGTTGGATATGTCGAGGCCTGAAAAAGACGACAGACGTTGATTCTCCTACAGGGCGTTTAAACGGCCATAAACTTTAGAGTTGGATTCATAAGAATAACGCTAAAGTGTTATTGTCTATTTATTTACTATGTTGCAGTAATAGACCAGTAAAAATTCTAAGTATAGTTATATTTTAGCTCAGAACATGAATAGGAACTTACCTTTTCGAAGCCATGGTGACAGTCAATTATCTCACTTAACTTTAGATTTAAAAAACCATCAAAAAACTGCTTCCAAATGTCGCGAACTGCTCACTCAAGCAAAGGCATGTAGCATCTGACATCAATAATGCTGAATAAGCTCGCTCCCATACCCGGAAAGAACATTAAATAAAAATAGATTTGACTCTTTTATTTGGGCATTTAAACGCCCAGTAGGAGGATCGTATTTTCTGACACTTAGGGTATTACTGTTGCCAACCAAATATAGAAAAAATCCAAGCTAAAACATTTTTTTTCGACTTTTGGCCAGCTTTTTTGGTTTTGGTCCCACTGTGCGGCGTTGCCCGGACTTAACCGATGTCACTCTTCGTAAATTATCGTCACTTGTTCACTTTTTAGCTAATAATAATTTAGCGAATTATTTTTTCTTTTAATTTGATAAACATAAATATCTATAATTTGCTTAAGTGCCCAAATTTAGTCGCTCAGTTCAAATCAGTTTTGAACCAAGTTCAACAGTTGAACCACTACTGTGAAACAGTAAAAAAAGTTGAGCGAAAGCTCAAGGCTGAGCGAAAGCTTAAGTGAACACTGTGAAACCGGGCATTAATATTACAAAAATTTTGCTATTGGGTTATAGGAGTTGTGTTAGTTTGAAAAACATGTGTATATTGGTGTGATTTTTTCCTACAATTTGTTGTCCATTTATTATTAAAATACCCATTCATAATATTCAAAATTCATCATACTGGGAAGTTGATCGTGTTGACCACAACCCAACTAGTTTTAAATTTGCTTCCAACAATTACACAGGCTTACATTTTTTTTCATGAAAAAGTGTTTCAAATCTAATTGGTGTATTATAGTAATTGGGGTATGCTGAACAAGAATCTGTCATTAGTTTTTTTCCAGCACGTCAGGTTTTCAAGAAAAATGTTTAAATATGAATTTGTAAATTAACAATGATACACATCGAAAGATGCATTGTAAAATAGAGTTGTTATCTGTGCATTACAAAAGTATTGGTTTTTTTTCAATGAAATCTTTTCCTTTTCCGATGAAAACTACGTTTTGTTGTTTTCTTTTTGTGTATTTTAGTCGGTGAGTTTCTCTTCAATGTCCAGCAGTAGTCCGTCATCATTCTAACATCCCATCTTCCTTGATAACGTCTCTCAATCTCCTTTATATCTTGGTGAAACCTCTCTCCTTGTTCTTCGCTGACAGCCCTACGATTTTCAGGAAAGTACGCCGCATGGGAATCTAGAAGATGGAGTTTAACGCTCATAATGTATCCCAACTTTTTAAAATTGGAACCATGTTGGCAACAATTTATTTGTAGTCTGAAGACTTTTTGTTTCCGAGGAAACCGTCTATGACCTCTACGAAAGAACTCCATGCTGCAGATTCATCCTGGGTCATCGAATTCTGGAACAATCTGTCGAATTCTAAGGTTCGAATTTGAGGACCTACAAAAATTCCTTCCTTCAATTTCGCTTAAGAAAGTGCAGGAAATTGTTCACACAAGTATTTAAAATAGTCACCTTCTTTATTTATAGCCTTGACAAACTGTTGCATCAGTCCTAACTTGATGTGAAGCGGAGGCAAAAGAACAAACCTTGGATCAACCAATGCATCACGCTGCACATTTTTGTGTTCTGTCCTAGAGTCGGTCTCTGCCTGGCCATTCCTTCTTCACGTACTATAATGTAGATTTCGGGCTCGACTATCCCACTCACACAAGGAAACAGGGATACTTTGCGAATCCGGACTGCTGACCCAACAGGATGCATATTGTTTTGAGATCTCCACATAGATGCCAACTAGTGTTTAATATTTCTCGGTAGTTTCTATTTCTCGAGAAAAGAGAAAAATAAATTTTACTTCTCGAGAATTCTCATTTCTCGAGAAATATTTTGAATTTGTAAAAATTCATGAAATAAAAATTAAAATTCCATTTTATTCATAACACAAAATAAATGTTTATAAGAATTAAGCAATAAGAAAATAAAATAATGCGCTTTAATGTGATTTGAAGTAATTTTTTAAAAAACATAACGCATCTAATGTTGCATTTGATAACACTAGTTTACAAATTTTTTCTTAATTGCGGGGAGTACCTAATAGGAAAAGTGTGTTTTAGCCTAATTTGACGTCGCACGAACTCATTTATTTTTCCAAAGAACCATTATCGAGGTATTAGCAAAACGGCTTTTATCCAATTATTACCAGATTCTAGAGAACCAAGAGCCAAGCTTAGTTTAGTAAATTCACTTCCTCCCACCTATCTAAAACTGTAAAAGTGAAGGTTCTACCCTACCAACTTCCAGAGTAATGAGTCATCAAAGTCAAAATTTGGTTTTTTTTAAACAAAAACATCAATTTCAACTACCCTTTTCTCCAAAAAATAGGTATAGCTACCAATAAATTAGAAAGCTTGGGCGATTTCCTATGGATAATGTTGGTACAATTTTTGTGTTACGGCATTTACTGTTGGATATATTAGCAAATTTTGATGTTAAAATGTCACATTTCTCTTCTATTTTACAGTGCATTTGGGGAGTGTGGTCTGGTCATGGCATCGTGTAGAGCCGGCTTAACACGAAACACAAATAAACCTGCATTTAAAGAACGTATATAAAAAAGGGCCGCACAAAAACAAATATACTCCAACTAGGTTAGTATGTATGAAAGTAAAAAAAGATGTGTGGCAATGGGGAAAGAGTAAAAATTTTAAGAAATTGATTAAAAAACAGTCATAAATTTCTCGGCGAAACAACATTAAATTTCTCGAGAAATGAGATAGTGAAAATTGTTTTATTTCTCGAGAAATTCTCGAGAAATAATTCTCGAGAAGAAACACTAATGCCAACTATATTCGTCATACTTTATTTTATTTAGTAATAGCTGAAGATTTTCATATGTTTCTTTGAGATGCACGGAGTGAGCAACAGGCACCGAGGCTTCTTTTAGAAGAGTCAATAAATAACTTCCCTGATGTGGAATCGTATTTGTCAGCTCCCAATTTCATTACCAATTCAATAATATTGTTGCAATACACCAGTGAGCCTTCTTGTGAAAAATATTCTATGAACTCTTTGTAACGGTGTATATACCACGAAAATGCTGCTTCTGGAGTCAACAGATTCTTGTCTTTAAGGCTAGATCCTAAGATCTGTGAAGCATCCTTCGATAGGCCTAAATCTATCACCACGTCATTTAATTCATCTTGGACAAACTTTTGAGGTTATTCTATGTCAAAATCAAACAGTATTGCCATATATATCTGTACATATACAGCATTAATTCTATCGATATACTTAAATTATGAAGTAAATGTAAAAAATTTAACGCAATTAATGAATTCTCAACGAGATGGTATTTCGCCCTCGTACAAAAAAATCTTCCAAGTTTTTTTCATTTCGTGAAAAATCCTGACGTGATGGACTCAAATGGAATTCATATTCGGAATCAGCGAACCCAAATTAGTTCGGAACACTCGCCAAAATCAAAACACCAAAAATCATGTCGGCCTGTGTTATTAGATTATTGAATCATGTTACTTATCGCCCCGTTAAAAATAATGTTCAAAGATAAATGTCTGAGTTTTCCTAAAAATTCTGAATTAGATTGTTGTAATTTAGATTTATTATACGCCACTTGCATTTCTTAATGCTTGTATTTAATGAAACTCCTACCCTAGTGTGCAGGCTCGCGCCATGGACTTAAAATATCATGGGATGAGAGTTTTCTACGATTTATTAAAGCATTGCTGCTGCTGCCCTTACTTGGATAGAGAGGTGAACATAAGTTCAATATTATGTACAGAAATATTCGTAGCCATATTGTAATATCCCCACTCGTTGTGGGAATTGCTATCCACAATAATGCGATATCGCAAGTGTTTGTTGCTTGTTGGCAATAAAAGGAATTCATCATGAATATGTATTCTAAGGGATCGCTCACAGCTATGAGTATTTTTGAGATAGGGGGTTATTCGCATTGGATGCCTAGAGGGTTGCGGCCGAGTTTAATACTATTAAAGTATTACAGGATAATGCTAAGTGGCTTTAAGTCTCGAGGGGATATTCCTTTTACTCTAGAAGGGATGTTATATTATGTTTGGCCTCTAAAAACATTGAAAAGTACATTCGCATTGGGGAATAGTACTTGAATGAAAACTAATAAAATCAAACCTACACAACGTGTGCATTTATTTGCCATATACTTTATATGAATATATAATTTTTGCTAAAGTGAAGTGATGGGGTGTTAGAATAAATTATAGTCATATTCTGTGATGTTAAGAGGCTGTATGTGAACGTGAAAGCTTAGTAAATTCGCTACTTTTCCCTTTCTATTGTATAAAAAAACGTTGAATAAAAATAGTTTTAATTTTTCTATATTAATAAAAGAAAATTTTTGTATGTATGTATGTATGTATGTATGTGTGCGCTATAAGGTCTGTGGGGGCTGGGGGTGATGCACCTCGAAGCCCGATTTTCGAAATTCAAAATGCCGCCGAAAAATGAACAAAATTCAAAATGGCCACCCAAATATGAATTTGCAAATTGTGTTCCGATTTAATGAAAGTGGGTATCTAGGGGTTTTTAAGGTTGCTAATAACGAATTTGTGGTCAAAACTTATAATTGTATTTCAATTCAAATGAAAGTCGATATCTGGGGGATTACAAGGTAACAAATAAAGAATTTATAATCAAAAATTATAAATTTAAAATTTCGGGGCCAATCTGGGAGAAGAATTTTGCCAAATAAGTGTCATTTCCTGGTCAGCTTTATGTAGGTTGTTCAAGAGTTGGGAAATCGAAAAATCTTCACATCCTAGCTCCAAATGGAAGAACATTGACCATAGTGTATCCTGGTCATTTCCTCTATTGTCGTTAAGTTCACATTCTTAAATGTAGGAAATTTCTTAAATTTCCCTAAACCCGTATAGAATCAGTAAAAGCGGTAGAAACGGTAGAAATACGTTTTCAAATTAATATGAAGAACATCGCTCTATATAATTCAATAAAAAAAACGCTGTACCGGACAGTTATCCACAGTTCTACCGGTCAGACGCCTGCAAGAATGATTTTCGGGAAACAGATTAACGCTGCCAAGTGATTTAAATTTGGGAATCGCTCAACAGGATGAAGACCCACTACAGCCATTTTCGACATTTCTAATATACTTTCTTTTGTTAGTGTGTAGTTCAGTTCTAACAGTAGTTTCCCCACCCCATATAGCATCACCACAACTTAAGTGACAACCTGGATTTCCGGGGTGTTTCCTTTGTCTACCCACTGTCTTCTGCGCTTACCATTTTCGTACAGGATCCACTTTTCATCGTCAGTCCACAATTCGGCACAAAAAAGAGAGCAAGGACGAGCTTTGTTTGACTGTCCTTTAAGTTTAACTTTGTTTATTTTCCTCAATTAATTTTAATTCGACTTTTCATATTGCACCTGCATTTTTAGACTCCCTTGCTTTTGCTTGCTTATTTTTATAAGTGTAAAGGCGCATCCGCGGGTGACGGCGGAGGGCGGCCGCGGCAGAATTCCACATAAATTTAATTTCTCCGCACCGCCTGCTTTTTGTGTTAGCGCATATGGTGGTCGGTGTATTTTAAACGTTTTTCCCGCCACCGACGCCGCCACCGCCGGCCGCCGCCCCAATCTGTATACGCCCTAATATTGGAGATAAATATAAACGGATTTGAAAATTAAAAAGTAGTGCTTTATTGCAACTGCCTCAACGCGAAAATTTTCCGTATAATACCCAGGACAGACCACGCTGTTAATGTACATTTGCTAAATTGACATTAGGCGCTAATGTGCATTAAAAAATAAGTGCGTGTCAGCTCCGACTCGAGACTGGAGTTTACTCCTGAAAGACGATTGACTTAAAATATATATAACAGGCAAAGGAAGTAAATGAACCCATATATTTATTTATATTGATTTGATAAAACACATTACATCAATTTTATATTCTACTTTTTAGTCTATAATATGTCTTCCACCATTTTGTGGTGGCCGTCATACTAGATTTAAAATGACGTCACAGAGATTACTGTATTATAATCGTCATACCCATACTGAGGGGGTTGTCAAGAAAAAGGTAATACGCTATTTTGAATTTGGAATGACGCCACACAACTAATTGTATTCTACCTGTCATGCCCTTCCGTTTATACCCATGTCGGTAGGTCGGGGACTTAGAATAGAGAAGAGAAGGAAGCGCAAATAATTAAAATCGGGGAAGCATTTCGGCAACACATATGCACAGCACTCCCATAGTATTTCTTCAGATCCCGGACAATGGCGGTACCATATTTAGTCAAAAACCGGGAGGGGATTGTGTTTCTTAGTAACCATCCAAATGAGAACACATCACTTGGCTGAAAATTTTTGGAGCAAACGCGAACGAATTTCGGTACGCCTCTGTCCGGGATCTGCATGAAACCTATGAACATATGGTTGTTTCTTTTCTTTTAGAGCGAGAGGTTTTTGAATCCAAGTGCTTCCCTCGAATCCGTATACATCTCGACATATTCGTATATATCTCGTGAAAGAAATGTCTGACGCGAAATGGACCAAGCCCATTGGAAAGAGCATCAAATTTTCCATAACTCCAATAAACTCCAATTTTCTACTTTTTAGTCTATTATGTCTTTCACCATTTTGTGGTGGCCGCCATATTAGATTTAAAATGACGTCACACAGATTACTGTATTATAATCGTCATAAATTTCATTTGATACCCGTACTGAGGAGGTTGTGAAGAAAAAGGTAATCCGCCGTTCCTTTACGCGGCTTGCGGGTAGAGTGACTTGGTAGAAATCGTCACGTAAGAAAATGCGATACGCTGTGTATGCGTGCGAGTATCGAGCAGCCCGGCAACCTACAAACGACAAGGCGAGTGCGCTGTGTGTGTGGTGCGAGTATCGAGATTGGAGCAGCCTAACAAACGAGCAAGCGAGTGCACAGCACAGCCGGGTGGGCAACCCTCTCACTTTCTCACTCTCTCCCTCTGTATCTGTCTCTTTTTAAACGCTTTATCTTAGTTTCACCTGTATCTTGTATCTCGTGTGTAAACAAATCTTGCAACTTGATTTTGACCAACTTTCATATAACCGATCAACTTCAAATTTTGCACATATGTATAGTTCGCTTGACAAAGCAATCTGAACATTTTGTATAAAAATCAAGATGACGGCCGATTTTTGTAATTTGTTCCCCGGCCGCCCACATGGGGATCAAATGAAACGGTATGACAGGTAGAATACAATTAGCTGTGTAGCGTCATTCCAAATTCAAAATGGCGGCCAACACAAAATGGCGGAAGACATAATAGACTAAAAAGTAGAAAATATACCCGATCAACTTAAAATTTTGCGCATATGCATAGTTCGCGTGACAATGGAATCTGACCATTTTGTAAAAAAAATCAAGATGGCGGTTTTGCTATTGTGTTCTCCGACTCACCGACATGGGTATCAATTGGAAGGGCATCACAGCTGGAATACAATGAGTTGTGTGGCGTTATTCCACGCAATTGGAGACACAATTGCAAAAATCAACCGCCATTTTGGAGCCGCCATGCTGATTTTTTTTACAAAATGGTCGGATTGCATTGTCACGCGAACTATGCGTATGTGCAAAATTTGAAATTGCTCGGTTATGTTTTCTACTTTTTGGTCTATTATAGGTACATATTCTGCCATTTTGTTGTTGCTAATTGTATTCTACCTGTCATGCCCTTTCATTTGATACCCATGTCGCAGGTCGGGGAGCACAAAAGCAAAAATCGGCCGCCATCTTGGAACCGCAATCATGATTTTTTACAAAATGTTCAAGCAAACTACGCATATGTGAAAAATTTGAAGTTTATCGGTTATATTTTCTACCTTTTAGTCTATTAATGTCTTCCGCCATTTTTTGTAGCCGCCATTTTAAATTTAAATTGACGTCACACAAATTACTGTATTATAATCGTCATACCCTTTCATTTGATACCCATATTGAGGGGGTTGTGAAGAAAAAGGTAATCCGCTATTTTGAATTTGGAATCACGCCACACAACTAATTGTATTCTACCTGTCATGCCCGGCCTTTTGATACCCATGCCGGTGGCTCGGGGAACACAATTGCAAACTCGGCTGCCATTTGGAACCGCCATCTTGATTTTTTTACAAAATGGTCAGATTGAATTGTCAGGCGAACTATGCGTATGTGCAAAATTTGAAGTTGATCGGTTATATTCTCTGCTTTTTAGTCTATTATATGTAGATATTCTTCCGCCATTTTGTCTTGGCCGCCATAAAAAATTTAATTGTTAATGCTAATTGTATTCTACCTGTCATACCCTTTCATTTGCTACCCATGTCGGGGGTCGGCGAACACAAATGCAAAAATCGGGCGCCATCTTGGAACCGCTATCTTTATTTTTTTACGACATGGTCACGTTGCATTGTGAAGCAAACTACGCATATGTGCAAAATTTGAACTTGATCGGTTATATATTTTCTAATTTTTAGTCTATTATAATATGTCTTCGGCCATTTTGTGTTGGCCGCCATTTTGAATTTGGAATGACGCTACACCGCTAATTGTATTCTACCTGTCATGTCCTTTCATTTGATTCCTATGTCGGGGTCGGGGAACATAAATGCAAAAATCGGCCTCCATTTTTAGACCGCCATCTTGATTTTTGTACAAAATGGTCAGGTTGTTAAGCAAACTACGCATATGTGCAAAATTTGAACTTAATCGGTTAAATTTTCTACTTTTTAGTCTATTATATGTCTTCCGCCATTTTGTGTTGGCGCCATTTTGAATGACGCTACACTACTAATTGTATTGTACCTGTCATGCCCTTTCATTTGATTCCCATGTCGGGGGTCGGGGAACACAAATGCAAAAATCCGCCGCCATTTTGGAACCGCCATCTTGATTCTTTTACAAAATGGTCCGACTGTTGTTACACGCGAGCTACACATATGTGCAAAATTTGAAGTTGATCGGTTATATGGAAGTGGGTCAAAATCAAGTAGAAGGTTTTTTTTTGTTAACGGGTTTTTTTGTTAACGCTTTGATTTTACTCCCCATCTATTTTTCATACCGGGCTCTATATATGAAACGTTTCTTAAGGAGTAAACTCCAAAAATAAGGCGACAGACACTACCTGCATAACATTGGAGCTCTTTGATGAACATATATTTTTCGACAGTAAAAACTTTGAAATTTGAAAAATGCAATAAACATAGCAGTACAGAACAACAAAAAGAAAAAATTCGCAATACGCAAAGAAGTATATATAAAACATTTTATTTTAAAAAGTTTCGCATTAAAGGGGACAAAAAATGTATAATATTAAACATAAACATTAAACATCTGCATGGTTCGCCATCTATGAGAAAATGAAAAACTAAGAGAACCGCTGTAACGAACTCGGTTAACTCGCTAACTTAGAATATAGAACTAGGGCATTTTCAGTAATGCAGGTTGCGTGCGCAACTGACTTATTCAGCAATGGAAGTGTGTTGCTGAATAAGTCAGTTGCGCACGCAACCTGCATTACTGAAAATGCCCCTACTACTACCTACATGCCTGAAAGGTAGCACCTTAGAATATAGAACTACAGGAAGGGCCTTGCCGAATTTTAGCGTAGTGAAATTCTTTTTGTGTGAGTGCTCACGTTTTAGTAGTTGTTTGTCCATTACAAGCGCATAAAGCGAATGGAATAGAGCAGTGGTGGCGAACCTATGGCACGCGTGCCAGAGATGGCACGTACGAAAATTTTGCTGGCACGTGAACGATTTATTATTAAATTAGATTTAATATAGATTAATTTTAAAATTAAGCCATGTTTTGGATGAAGTTTCGTGTGCTTTTTTAAAATGAACCCGTCCAGTCATTCATTACAAGGGTACTTACATATAGTCCAAATAAAATTTCTTTGCGGCATCCGGCCCCAGGTACTGGAACGAAACATTAATCACTAATAAACCGATGGATGGTATCGCTGACTCACTTTCCCTCCTACTTTGCACTTCGTGCTGATTTGAAACAAGTCTAAAAAAAACTAGTGGGATGTGGATTTGACCCTTCCGTCTTTCGGTCCACACGATCAACTTCCCAGTATGATGAATGTTTAATATTATGAAGTGCTAAATCTACAGGATTTTTCTAGAGAATGTCTTGTTAGGAAGCTATCGCTATGCGGTATCCAGAACAGGTAACTTTATTTAGAACGGGTTTCATTCCAACGTGTTTATTAGATATTAGAAAAACTAATGCTAAACTAGTGCTTGTGATTCTTAGCCCAAGTCTTTCATTTAAACAAAAAAGGGCTCTACCGAATGTTGTTTTTTCAGAGCATGTTTTCGTTAATATGCTTCGATCGGCATCTCAAAGAAATCGATATCGTTTTTGGTTCATATAATATCGTGCAGGTACAAAAATCACTTCGTTTAAACAAAACAAAAACGGCTCGACAAAATTTTATGAAAGATATGTCAATACTTTATCTATGTATGCCGAGAGTTTTTTCTTAACGAAATATTTAACAGCTGCCCAAATAAAACGCGTTGCAATTTCAACACGATGACATGTCCGTCCATTGCCTTACTTTTCTTTGGCGATCGTTTCAGCAAATGTACGTACTTTCAATTTACGTGTAGAGCGCTCGAAACGATTTTCATTGGTAGCACACTCATCAATAAATGCTGACTTGATCTCTTCGCTTTTTGATCAACATTGAGTATAAAATCTACGATTAATCACTCCCGTCGAAATATGAAATAGCATATTTTTATAAATATCGCTCGCGAAAGGATTGACCGTTTGCTTAAATGCTGATAACAAGGATATTTTGTGGCTGTTACTATTTACAACGTTGTGCTGCTTTAGATCCTCTGTTACATGGCTTATTATTTTTGTCGATTTTATTGGTGCTCAGATTTCGCAATTTTCTGGGAAATTTTACATAATCAGCCGTGTAAGAAGCATACTGTCAAGGTTTCATATCTGCTCATATTTCGCATTTGCGGAATTCCTACATATTTATAAAAATATTGTGCAGAAACGACCGGCGCGCAGCCCTTGGACTGGTGCCAATGTTTCATACTTTTTGTTAATAGCTTATTTCACTATATGTCGTACGTGCTCATTATCAAACTGCAACCTCCCGGAATATTGTTTCAATTGAGTTGCTTCAAAGTCTTGTTGCGCTTAAGTATTATTTTAATGAAAATAGGCGTTGATGGAAAATGCCAATATTATTAAATTTTTGTTTAATTTTAAAAATTTTGATTCTGGTAACATATTATTTTTGTAAATTAATTTTTGAAATTGTGTAAATAAAATTCTGAAACCCTAAAATTAAAAACGGTCCGGCACGCCAGCAACACGATAAGTAATATTTGTAATTTTCTGGCACGCGCACATAAAAAGGTTCGCCACCACTGGAATAGAGGATCCCCTTGAATTTTGCGTGGCATTAGTTAATGTAAACAAAGAAATCCAAGCACCCAAAATTTACATTATTTAGAGTATTTAGGTCATTGATTTCCATAATTATTAATGGCAATATGTAATATATATGTTTAGGAAGTATTTGAGTTTACCCACTTACCTGAAAAAGGATTTTCCTCGCGAAATTATCGAATTATTCGTACATCCACAAACTGCACACTTCATTGTTATTATTTCACTTAAAATTCACTTGTAACAACTTTAATTGCACTGAAAACAAATTATTTGAACTTTCTTTCTTCTTTTAATTTAGTTTTGAAAAAAACTGTAAGTAAATTTGATAAAAAACACTCGTTTCAAAGAAAATGCACTACCGAACGCGGGAAAACAATTTATAATTTTACAATCAACTAACAAGCAAATATCCCAGTTTGACAGTTGTCTGATACCGGATTTCACTACGCTCACGTACAGGGATTTTACACGCGAGGGCCTTTCCTGTAGTTCTATATTCTAAGCTCGCTAATCATCAAAATATTTTGATGATTTAGCTTGATGTTAATCATCAAAAAATTGGGTATTAACTAACAACTCAGGGCGACAGACACTGGAGTTGACAATGATTAGCGTTAATTGAGAATTTAAGAGCGCTGTCTGTCCTGGGTATAAGGGTAGTAAAACGAAGAATGGTTAATTTATTTTCGTTCACTCATTGTGCCACAATGTTGTTGGTAGTTCTTGTTTTGCAGAACCAAGTTGCCTTAAGTGGTGCTACCTTTCAGGCATGTAGGTGAAAATATTATCATCTGCGCTGTTTTATCTCCATAAAGATAAAATCCATGTAGAGCTCATGATAATCTAATGTACATACGGAAAGTATACGTCTAGCGTGCCTGCATTTATATAACTAAAGGGTCCCAGTTTCATTTCACCCTTTAGAAATTACTTGGGAACTTCATAAAGGAGAATCAAAAGACAATAACTGTGGAAAACTTTTGATGGTATCCAAAGAAGACGACTTGTCATAATAGCGACCCTTAGCACTTCTATAACCTTTTTACTAGGGCTCTATGAAAGTTTTAGCCAGAGATATAGGCTTTATTGGATACATAATTCACTCCCTGAGTACCATTCGGGAACGCAACAAAAAAAGGGGACGATAAATTTCTTTGATAGTAACAAACAATGCTGGCACGACAGCTGAGTGACTATTTGGAGCAGTTTTTATCGCACCGAGTTGTGTAATGCAAAAGTTTTCTCTCCTAGGATGCTTGTTGTGATAAAGAATATCTTCTTGTCATAAATGTTCTACGTTGAAAATCGTCCTGTGTTGCTTTTGTTTACACGCGTTCCCATCACCTTTTCTGGTAGTAACATTCCTGATTTATGGTTCCGTTTGCTAAGAAAACCCAGTAAAAACCTTCATTACATTGAAACTTGGCAGTAGCAAAAATACATGCGTTATCTTTTTTCAAGCAAGTCCCTCTTTCATAAAATCAATTTATAGGAAAGACATGATTGTGTGGTCCAGACAAGGGGTAACAATGGGATTAAATTTTGCTAACTTCATTTTTATTGGAAATGAATAATTGTAATTTCTTTAAGGAGGTTGGGATATTATTTGCCTACACAGTTTAAATTGCTGCGAATAGGTCAGTTTGCTTTACGTTGAGTATTTTAAAATATGAAGGAAACTTAAGTTTGCCAGGTCCCTGGGTGGTAGGTGAGATGTATGTATGAGAACGGCAAGGAAGCTTTTGTTGCATACACTCTTTTGACATGCAAGCAGCTACACCTTTGTTAATAAATCTCATCTGAAATATTTTTTTAGCGCGAGTCTTTTATAAATTCCTTATATTTAGTTACTAGTGATATATCTTCTTCTTTTTCTTAGGTGGCGCTGTAGTCTTTTCAGGGCTAGGTCCTCTTGAAGATTGAAGTCTCTTCTTCCAGTCGAGTACACGTTTTGCTAGTTCTCTAGTTTATTATGCGAGGTTTCGGGATATCTTCTAGCATGTCATTTATCCACTTATTTCTTAGCCGTCCTACGCGTCTTTTTCCTGGTGATCTACCTTTGAAAATCCTGGCTAGCATTCTTTTTTCCGAAGCTGGTATAACGTATCCCTAGTGTGCCCAAGTTTTTGGATGTAACTATACATATTTATTTCGCCATACATTTCTCTCTTCGTTCCTTCTCATGCCCCATTCGTTTGGGAAAACCATTCCAGGACCAAATATTCCTCTCAGGATTTTCCTTTCATAGTTTTTAAGCCGATATTCTTTTTATTTCGTTAATGTCCAAGCCTCAGACCCGCAGCCTAGGACTGGGTGGATTAATAGTTCAGGCAATGAAGGAAAAAATACATGTAGAAGGCGAAGTTTGGCACAGTTGTACTAAAACTAAAACGGAAGGTGTCCTTAATAACATACTAAAAGTACTGATGGGTGGGGGTGGAGCTAACGGGTTGAGGCCTCTAAAGGTCCCTTTTGTAGGTTTTCTTTGATGACTCGAAAACTACTGCCTCTAGCGAAAAGTTGCCTATATCTACATATATGTATATTATATCTTAATATATAAAAATAAATTTTTAAAAACCGACTTCAGAAAAACCAAAAATAATGCACAAAAAACCAAAAATAATGCACAAAAAAGGATAAAATAATTGTTTGAAATTCTTTACAACATTAATCCAATCAGAATGGATTTAATAAGAAGAATCACTTTTGAAGACGGTGCCAGGTAGTAGTTGACTTTCATTGCATTAACTATTGCTGCGAAAATTGTATTCATTTCTTTGTTAGCCTTATGCCCTTAATACATCACCCCGAAAACAGGTGTTGGCACCGTCTTCAAAAGTGATTCTTCTTATTAAATCCATTCTGATTGGATTAATGTTGTAAAGAATTTCAAACAATTATTTTATCCTTTTTTGTGCATTATTTTTGGTTTTTTGTGCATTATTTTTGGTTTTTCTGAAGTCGATTTTTAAAAATTTATTTTATTTCGTACTTTTTAGTCCGTTAATTTTTTTCGGGGGCCATATAAAAAAAATTATTTATTACGAGAAGTATGACACTCAGCCGCGCGCCGTCGAAAAGAATTGAGGCAGTAGCTAAATAGTTTTTGCAGTAATCTATTTGCGTATTTTCGGAGCAATTTAAAAAAAAACTTATTTAATATGAAACAAAATTCCCCAAAGGAAATTAAAAAGAAATATTTATTGTGTCGATTGAAAAAAGAATTGCTCCAGGTCAAAGAATCGAACTCGCAACCTCCAGTACGAGGGGCAAGCTTCTCAGTCGTTGTGCTACGGGAAATTGTTATAACAAGATGGCTAAATACGTAAATAAAGCTTTTCAGAAACTGCTTTAAATAGAATTTCATTCCAAAGGAATAACAGTCTGCATGAGTAGAGTATGCATGAAATTGCTCACCGAAGAGTTTGTAATTCTTTACAACATTAATCCAATCAGAATGGATTTTAGAAAGAGAAAAAAAAAAGTCGAACTGCCCTCCGCGGTTTGAACCCGCAATTTTTATTTGCAGGTCAACGCCTTTGCCGATTCATCCACCGGCCTCTTCTCGATCACGCGACAATAAAGTAATTTGTTCGCTGCCTTTGAAAATACTACTAACCGTTCAAGGTGTACTAATTTTACCAGTTTTTTACGCCTACCTTCGAACTCCTTTATCAGAATTTAAAAAAAATTGTACGGGACCACCGTGGGAAACTACCCTTTCAAACAAAAAAGAAAAAAAGCAAAAAAGTCATTGCGTTACAAAGTTATGCGTGAACAGGACCAAAAAATACCTAGAGGTGTTTCTTAGGCGGGGTTTACATCTGGAATTTATTCGCGAATTTTTCGATAGGAATTTTATTCATAAAAGTTCACTTTCTATCGAGGAAGAAATTCAGAAAGCTAATGTAAACTATTTTGAAACAATAGATGAATTTTATTCGCACAATTTTTATGGAATAAATTCCGGTGATACATTTGGGAAGTTCACTATATTTCTTAAAAAATTCAGTGAAATTAGTTCAGCAAAACTAGTTGCAATGTAAACCCGTTTGCTATATATTCACTATCCGAAAAGTTCGTAGAAGTTTACGGAAGAGAATGCAATTGAATAAATTCATGAAACATCAGCAGTTGCTTTGGTGTTTACAGAATTTTATGTTTGTATTGTAGAAATTGGAAAAAATTCACAAGTAGAACTGATTTCTACTTTTAAATATATTCACTTGAATTTAACGTTTTTTGTTTTTTATTTATTTACTAGTTGGGACCCGGCGCGCCTATGCTGCTCCCATAAGCCAATAGTAGTAATCAGGTGATATGAATTTTAATATACAGTAGGAGAGTTTGAAAAAGGCAATCTTTCGAGAACAATAAAACATAATCGAAAAATGAAACAAATATTTTATAGTTCGAAAAAGCAATGCCAAAAAACCAACTTTTATTTTCTTTTATATTGTTAATTTTAAATTATACTAATGAATTTTATTTAATGTAATGCTAATTGGTGAACAATATTTTTTGCTAATCCGTCTTTTGCCAATATGAATAATTTTGATGGTTTACCTACTCGTGAGCATGCAACATATAATTGACCATGGGAGAAACATTGATTTTGTAAGTCCAGGCCACAAATGGACATTGTATGGCCTTGAGATTTATTAATGGTCATTGCAAATGCCAAACGGATCGGAAATTGAAGCCTTTTGAATGGGATTGTACTCTCCGACGGTATCATTGGGATACGTGGCAACAGAACGATTTCTCCCTTAAACTTTCCGTTTAAAATGGTTGCTTCAATAACGTGTCCGGTCATCCGTTTGATGACCAAACGTATCCCGTTACATAATCTGGGTGGGTTCAAATTACGCAGCAGAATTATCGGCGAACCAATCTTCAATCTAAGATGGTGTGGTGGCATTCCCGGTATATTTAATGAATTCAAAAATTCAGTTGTATAATTTACTGCTTCGTTTTCATCAACCACAGTATCGATTGATTTTAAAGACATCAGTTCGCCTGGCAACGACTCTTGTATGTAGAAGTTAATTTCGTCAACATCAACATTTTTCGCTGCCAAAACAGCACGTTCACTGAGCCAATTATGATTCACGTAATTATTCAATATGGCCGGGAAGACATTTTCAATTAATTCTTGTTTTGAATTAACAATAGTGCAGAAATTGTCCGGCAATTTTATGCATTGTCCGTTTGGATGCAGTTCTTTTTTACCGTTGCCAATATCCAGCAATTGTTTAGAAAATATATGTGCTGACGGATCATTTTGGAGTTGTACTCTCATGTTGATGGTCAATCGAACTGTCTCGACGCTTTGCCATAAAAAAGATTGTTTTAAACATGCGTTAATCTCATCGGCATAAGTTGAGGCAATGTCTGTCTGAAATCACCAGATAGTAATAAAAGAGCACCACCGAATAGTTTGTTGTTGCTGTTTAAATCTTGCATAGTTCTATGAAGGGCTTCGAGTGAATGTTTATGAGCCATAGTACATTCATCCCAGATAATGATTGTACATTTTTTCAATACTGCAGCCATTCCGCTTTTTTTACTAATGTTGCACATTGCGTTTGGTTTGCTATGAACGTCTAATGGCAGCTTGAGTGCTGAATGCGCCGTTCGCCCACCATCTAACAAAGTGGCAGCAATGCCCGACGATGCAAATGCCAAAGCTATTTGTTTCTGCGAACGTATCTTTACAAGGATAAGTGAAATTAAAAATGTCTTTCCGGTCCCGCCAGGTGCATCCATGAAGAAAAAGCCACCTTGTTTAGTAGAAGCAGTCAACATGATTCGATCGTAAATTATTTTTTGTTCGGCATTCATTAATGGCTCGTTGTTCGCAACAAATGTAGCTAAATCAACGTTGTTATACTGTTGTTCTCGCTGCACATCACTGTCAAGTAAGTCTGCCGCTGGGCGATCAGGTGATGGCATACCGTAATGATTCAGTGGCAAATTTGAAATTTTAATACACAAATCCTCGATCAACACTAATGCTTCATTGTACATTTCTGGTGCGTAATTAATGTTTGGACATTGGTTTGTTTGTCTAATTCTGTGAAGTATGTCTTCGGTCATGCAGTTCTTGTATTTTTCCCACAAAGCCGATGGTTCTGTTGGATAACATGTCGTCAATATAATTGCGAACAGTTGACGAATGTTATACGGCGTGGATGCAAATGCTGCATCAGCAAGTGTCAGATCCCAATGATTGTCGTCTTCCAGCAACTGCAAATCGCGACATGCATCTTGAAATGTATTGAATATTTGACCATTGACTGTTCGTAAGAATTCGAAAGATGTTGGTCCTGGAACATTCACCAACAACAAACGTGCAGTGATATCATGACGATGCATTTGTTGTTGGCCTGGCAATAGCAAATTTTGTATTTCCTCCCATTTCGGATTACATGTAAATGTAATAAACAAATCTGGACGGCCGTAGAGACGTACGTAAGTCATCGCATCTTGTATGTATTCCTGCATGTGTCGTGGACTACCGATGTAGCTTGAAGGTAGAATAAATGCATTACCGATGTTGTTTATATTTAAATTTCCATCGAGGTTTCCCATAATAGCATCTCGTAAGTGGATGTATTCCTCTGATCGCAATTTTGCATGGTTAAATCGAATATATCGCAAACGTTCGCTTTCGATCTTAGCGTACATGTCTACAACATATTGATGGTAGAGTTGGCGATATCGAAGGATGTGGCTGTCCTGATTACTTCTAATCATCAATCTGTATGCGTAATAATTCATAGAGCTGACTTTTTTGTTTGTTGCGATACCTGTAACTGGATCTCGCTGTTTAATATTGATGTGATATCCATCCTGTCCTTCCCAAAATTTCAGCGAATATTGGAGTGCGTCGTATGAACGGTGTATATCTGAAATCATACTCACATTACTGTCCCTGCGTGTGATTTTGATCGCTCGGCTTTCAACTGGATCACCGACCATAATAACAGCAATTTCGTCTAAGGTTGGTGCGTTGTACCTGCCAGCGTGTTCTCCTGATGGTACTTTGTCGGCCTTGATGACGATTTGATAGTTGTCATTTCTCAGCTGTGGCGACACTCTTTTAAATAATTGAATTAGTTGGTTTTGATTTTCCAAAAAAATTTCCAACAATTCCACAATTGCTCGCTCTTTGGCCCGTTCGATGAAATTGTACTGGCACCGGATTGTCACGCGTTCTTCATCACTGCCCATAAAATAAATTTGGAGAAACTTCGGATCTTCATTAGGCATTGGCATCAACGAACCAATTTTGTGGTACACCTGGCCTTGTATTTTGAATGTACATAGATTCAAAGTTGCGTCCGTTGGATGTATGACAGTTAATTTTTGTTGCTCCGAAGGACGTCATTTGGAAGCAAGAATTGAATTTTCGTATCTTGCGCAAAAACAATTTCGAATCGTGTGATTTCCCAGCAATAAGTGTTTTTATAGGTTCCGGCGGGGTGTAAAAAGGAGGCAATACAACTTTTCCTGATGCGCAACACATGCCGGGTGTTTCATTGCGGAATTTTAACGCGTGACAATGTTGGCATTCTTTGTCCATTGCACCAATGGCAATTTTATAATGTGCTGAATAATTTATGTCCGGTGCGTATTCGAACGCAAGACGAACAAACGATGCACGTGCTAATGCGCGGCTCATTTGCTGCCTTTGTCGTTCTTGTGCTCTTAACGTGTCTATATTGTGTTGACGGCCCGCTCTCCCTCTTAAAAAATTTTGCCGCAAACGTTCGCTGCGATGTGCATTCGATTCTTGCGTATGTCTCTCTACTGTCATGCCCATTTGTTCTTCATTTATTTGCCCAGTTTGTGAGTGCGTTATATTGCCTCTTTCATTCCTTTGACGTCGTGCTGCTACACTGCGTGCATTATTTAGATTTGACCTTCTTCGAGGCATTTTGTTACAACTAAAAATAATACACGAAAGCACAATTAAAATAAAATCAAATTTAAAAAATAAATTTTTAAAAACCGACTTCAGAAAAACCGAAAATAATGCACAAAAAACCAAAAATAATGCACAAAAAAGGATAAAATAATTGTTTGAAATTCTTTACAACATTAATCCAATCAGAATGGATTTAATAGGAAGAATCACTTTTGAAGACGGTGCCAGGTAGTAGTTGACTTTCATTGCATTAACTATTGCTGCGAAAATTGTATTCATTTCTTTGTTAGGCTTATGCCCTTAATACATCACCCCGAAAACAGGTGTTGGAACCGTATTCAAAAGTGATTCTTCTTATTAAATCCATTCTGATTGGATTAATGTTGTAAAGAATTTCAAACAATTATTTTATCCTTTTTTGTGCATTATTTTTGGTTTTTTGTGCATTATTTTCGGTTTTTCTGAAGTCGGTTTTTAAAAATTTATTTTATTTCGTACTTTTTAGTCCGTTGATTTTTTTCGGGGGCCATATAAAAAAAATTATTTATTACGAGAAGTATGACACTCAGCCGCGCGCCGTCGAAAAGAATTGAGGCAGTAGCTAAATAGTTTTTGCAGTAATCTATTTGCGTATTTTCGGAGCAATTTAAAAAAAAACTTATTTAATATGAAACAAAATTCCCCAAAGGAAATTAAAAAGAAATATTTATTGTGTCGATTGAAAAAAGAATTGCTCCAGGTCAAAGAATCGAACTCGCAACCTCCAGGACGAGAGGCAAGCCTCTCAGTCGTTGTGCTACGGGAGATTGTTACAACAAGATGGCTAAATACGTAAATAAAGCTTTTCAGAAACTGCTTTAAATAGAATTTCATTCCAAAGGAATACTCTCTACAGTCTGCATGAGTAGAGTATGCATGAAATTGCTCACCGAAGAGTTTGTAATTCTTTACAACATTAATCCAATCAGAATGGATTTTAGAAAGAGAAAAAAAGAAAAAAAGTCGAACTACCCTCCGGGGTTTGAACCCGCAATTTTTATTTGCGGGTCAACGCCTTTGCCGATTCATCCACCGGTGTCTTCTCGAGCACGCAACAATAAAGTAATTTGTTCGCTGCCTTTGAAAATACTTCTATCCGTTCAAGGTGTACTAATTTTACCAGTTTTTTACGCCTACCTTCGAACTCCTTTATCAGAATTTAAAAAAAATTGTACGGGACCACCGTGGGAAACTACCCTTTCAAACAAAAAAGAAAAAAAGCAAAAAAGTCATTGCGTTACAAAGTTATGCGTGAACAGGACCAAAAAATACCTACGCGTCGAATTGATAACCTCCTCCTTTTTTGAAGTCGGTTAAAAACTACGTGTCACAATGTTTGTACACGCTAATCTCCGAAACCGCCCAACAGATTTAAATGAAAGTTTGGGAATGTGTAGGGTTGGTTCCAGATTGAAAGATAGGATAATTTTGGTCCAGATAAGTGAAGCTGTTGTCGAAATATAGAGAATTTCAATGTTTCACTGATAATATTTAAGTTGGCGGGGCGAAAAAATATTTAATTTTAATTGTCATGTACATATAAAAAACCGTTGGCTTTAAAAAAACACTCCGATTTTTACGAGTGACAACGTATGAATTACTGTATTGAATGTACTAAGTGTACTGAGTGTACAGTGTGTACAGTAGGGTAGACTGGGTACGGTTGTGACAATTTTCATTTGATGGCCCAAAATTTAGTACGTTAGCCAGTAAACTGAAGGAAATGTGTTTTGTATAGTAAAATGTACATTTGGCTACTTATAAATACTGAAATTTGTTCCTTTAGTACGATGGTTTACTTTTGGGAGCAAATTAGAAAAAAAGGAATAAATGTCACAACCGACCACACCCCAGGGGCGGTTGTGACAGTGGTTGGGGTCGGTAGTGACAGGTTAAAAATACACCCTTCGCAAAAAAACGACCGCCATGAAAATACAAAGAATCTACGTACAATTTAATCCCTGTTATTTAACTACTAATGCTTAACTTATAAAGAGGAAAGATACTGATTACTCTATCTGTACTAATATAACAATAATTATTAAAAGAAATCAAATAAAAATACTTACTTTCGACTGTCAAAAAGTAATGTAGGCCTCTGCTAGGGTTAGTGTCGAGCGATGACTGACTCAATACTGGGAAACAACTTCGCACGGGCACACTGCCTCTTTTCTCTTTGCAACCTCCCCGATATTCCTTATAGTTTCGCTAATATGACGACTGTCACAACCGTACCCTGGCACAATCGTACCCAGTCTACCCTATGTACATTGTTTACAGTGTACTGTGTACTATGTACTACGGACTGCATACTATAACTACCGGAGCCCGCAAAAACACACCAGTTAAGAAACATATAATGTATATACAAAATAAAAATATTTGTGAACATTGGGAAACCTGTAAAATATTAGCATCCATTGTTCTTTATATACTTCCACCGAAAAATGCGCAAAAGCTTTTAATTGTTGCGAATAAATAAAGTGTTAATAAGAAAAGAACGAAATGTCGAGTTTTTGCGGTACATCTTGCAAACGGTGAACGTGTATATTTCACTGAAGAAAATGCTCTCCAAGGAGCTTACTGAATTTTTTACACTGTGCCAAAAACCTGATATTTTCGAACAATTCGCACCAACATTGTTATATACCGACGTCCCTCGCTATTACAAATTAAACAAATCAGGTAAAAAATGGAAGCCACGTAGACGAGGCGAACCACATCCAACTATCGCACGCGTATTGAAAGCAGACATTGGGACGACTTTACACAGTATATCCAAAAGAACGTGAATGTTTCTTTTTGCGTTTGTTGTTGCTGAATGTTCCAAGCCCAACGTCTTTCGAATTTTCACGAACAGTCAATAACACTAGTTTACAAATTTTGGCTTAATTTTGTGTACCTAATAGGAAAAGTGTTTTCTAGACTAATTTGAGGTCGCTGAAGACGAAAATGACACCCATTTATTTTTCCAAAGAACCGTTATCGAGAAATTAGCAAAAAACATGTTTTTCGGCTTTTTTCCCAGTTATGGCCAAAAATCTCGAGAACAATACATCTCACTAATTTCAAAGTTACACCGTTCGAAAGGTTTCTTTTTTCTCTTTACGACGATATATTATTTGTGTCAATTGGAATAGTAGTTTCTGAGTTCGAGGCTCTCAAAGTTGAAAAAAAGTGACTATTTTAAGCTTTTTGTAAAATTACACATGTTTATTTCTTAAATTAAACTGTACGAAATATTTGTTCCCATATTCCAATGATTGGGGTTGAAAGGTAATTTTATTACGAACATATAAAGCCCAACTTCGCCCAAATCGGAAGAAAAATACAGGAGATATGACTAAAAATATATATGCCGGACAATTTCAGCTGTTTTCGTAGGTACTCAAACTTTAGGTCGGAAATATGTTTTATTACTCAAACTCCTCCGTTTATGTTGCGACGCATCTTCACGAAATTCGAGTTATTCGGAGTAAAACAGACTAAATGACTGTTAAGGCCCCCCATGCACGGTCGAATTAGATGTACATCGAAGTGCGGATGTACAACCAAAACTATAGATTTTGAGGCGCTCGGGCGATCAAAACTCGATGCGCGCATTCATGAAAATCATGGTACAGTATGGATGTACACCCAATTTGACCGTGTATGGTGGGGGCCTTTTAGGAAGTGTATTTTGAGAAACATGCTGACACGCCGCCGCGCATCTCCCCAATATTTTTTAAAATAATAAAAAGAAGATCCATTTTACCCGCGCGAAAAATTTTCATGCGGTTGTCGATTTCCTCGAAATTCATTGGGGTTGTACCGTTAACTTTTCATGACGTTTCAGAAAAAAAAACAAGAAAGAGGTCAGTAAGGAAGTATTTTTAGTGTGGTATTGTAGTTTTCTTTACTTTAATCACGTCCGCGCATTAAGTACCAGCGAACTTCGGCAAAATGTGCAAGCACTCAGTAGATAGATTTTGTTTTGTTTGCGGATGTTATATTTTCAACAGAAGTGCACACAAAAAAATAACCAATAGCATTTTTGTTGCTTATGAGTATTATTTTGGACTTAAAGCAAGAAATATTGATAAACCATGGGCTCCAAACTCAGTCTGTGGCACGTGTTTTGCGCGGCTAAACGAATTTGGAAAAGGAAAGAAGGCATATCTGTCGTTTGGAAAGCCAGTTGCGTGGAGAAATCCAACCGATCATACAACTGATTGCTATTTCTGCTTAACCGAAATTCGAGGAGGAAAATTTCGCAAAGCTGTGTATCCCAACGTACAATCAGTGACAAAAACTGCACCACATTCTCCTTGGTACCCAAAACGAAAGCCACCAGCACCAAAAACAGTAAGTCTACAAGAAACTGAAGACTCGGATTCAAGTGCCACGATTCATCTGGAAACAGAAAATCCAAAACTGGAGCTAATCAACCAAATGGCCCTAAACGATCTATGCCGTGATCTCAATTTGTCTAAAGAAAAATCTGAATTGCTTGCTTCACGTTTACAAGAACGCGGATATTTGGAACCAGAGGCACGAGTCACGTATTACCGGAATCGCAGCAAGAAATTTGAGCAGTATTTTTCAAAAACAAAAGACTTTTGCTACTGCAATAATGTCAACGAGTTGTTTGCTGAATTTGGTGAAAACCATGATCCGAATGAGTGGCGCCTATTTATCGACGGAAGTAAATATAGTGTAAAAGCTGTTTTACTACATAAAGGTAACAAGAAACCATCGATTCCGGTTGGTCATTCCACAAATGTCCAAGAAACTTACGAGGTAATGAAAGATCTTCTCCAACTGATCAATTACAATTTGTACAAGTGGAAGATATGCTGTGACTTGAAAGTTGTCGCTATACTCACTGGTCTGCAGGGTGGCTATACAAAATACAGCTGCTTCTTGTGTCTCTGGGATAGTAGAGCAGATCAAAAACATTTCACCCAACGCGATTGGCCACAGCGTGAAGTTCATATCTTAGGACAAAGCAACGTACTTAAAGAAGCACTTGTGGACAAAGAAAGCGTTATTTTTCCACCGTTGCATATAAAACTTGGGCTAATGAAAAATTTTGTTAAAGCATTGGCAAAAGATGCAGAGAGCAAAGGCCTGGCTTACTTAAAGACAAAGTTTCCCAAACTGTCAAAAGAAAAAATTAAAGCTGGTATATTTGTTGGTCCGCAGATTAAGAAATTGTTCAATGACGCAGAATTCATAAAATGCCTAAACAATGCGGAGGTAAAAGCATGGAATGCTTTTCGAGAAGTAGTGTATGGTTTTTTAGGAAACAACAGGAGCCCGAACGATCGTCTATTAATCCAAAACATGATGGACAACTTTCATGCCATTGGTTAGTATGAAGTGATAAAGAGCTTCGAAATCTATAAATTGTACTTATATACTCAAAAATAAACAATTTCATTGATTACAGGTGCACGCATGTCTCTCAAAATGCATTTCCTTCACAGTCATTTAGACTTTTTTCCTCCGAATTTGGGAGCTGAAAGCGATGAACAAGGCGAAAGATTTCACCAGGACATTGCTACAATGGAAAAGCGGTATGAGGGCTTTTGGGATCAAGGCATGATGAGTGACTATTGTTGGATGCAGCTTCGTGAAGACGCGTCGCAACATAAACGGAGGAGTTTGAGTAACAAAACATATTTCCGACCTAAAGTTTGAGTACCTACGAAAACAGCTGAAATTGTCCGGCATATATATTTTTAGTCATATCTCCTGTATTTTTCTTCGGATTAGGGCGAAGTTGGGCTTTATATGTTCGTAATAAAATTACCTTTCAACCCCAATCATTGGAATATGGGAACAAATATTTTGTACTGTTTAATTTAAGAAATAAACATGTGTAATTTTACAAAAAGCTTAAAATAGTCACTTTTTTTCAACTTTGAGAGCCTCAAACTCAGAAACTACTATTCCAATTGACACAAATAACATATCGTCGTAAAGAGAAAAAAGAAACCTTTCGAACGGTGTAACTTTGAAATTAGTGAGATGTATTGTTCTCGAGATTTTTGGCCATAACTGGGAAAAAAGCCGAAAAACATGTTTTTTGCTAATTTCTCGATAACGGTTCTTTGGAAAAATAAATGGGTGTCATTTTCGTCTTCAGCGACCTCAAATTAGTCTAGAAAGCACTTTTTCCAAGAGGTACATTTTTGTTGTAAACTAGTGTAATCAAATATTCAATACATTTCAAAATGCATGTCGCGAGTTGCAATTGCTGGAAGACGACAATCATTGGGATCTGACACTTACTGATGCAGCTTTTGCATCCACGCCGAATAACATTCGTCAACTGTTCGCAATTATATTGACGACATGATACCCAACAGAACCATCGGTTTTGTGGGAAGAATACAAGAACGGCATGACTGAAGACATTCTTCGGAGAATTAGACAAACAAACCAATATCCAAACTCTCGAACTTTTATAGGAATAATTGGTTTTTCGTTAATGGTTATAAATATTTGTTGAAGAGTTGAATTTTGAAGATTTGGATTAATTTTAAATGGCTTAAGGTTGACTGCAGCGAGTCGGAAAGCCATCATTTTTGTTTATTTACGCACCGGAAAACAAAACCAAAATATAGTTTACCAGCAAGTTTTGTAAAAGAATACATGCATAGGTAATTTTGGTCACACTTAATATGAAAGCACATTGAATCTAATGTCTCCAAATTTTACAGAAATAAATATTGGTTCTCTCCTTAGATATTGCGAATAGTTTGATTTTCAATATTTGCATTAATTTCACATGATTTGACGAACACAATTTCGCAATATAAGAGAAAATAAAAGTTGGTTTTTTGGCATTGCTTTTTCCAACTATAAAATATTTGTTTCATTTTTTGATTTTGTTTTATTGTCCTCGAAAAATTTTTGTTATTGAAGACTTCTAGATTTAAATTAAAAAAAGCTATAGAAAATGGCCCTCGAATTTCGAGTGCTGGTTGCTGCTATTTCCATTAATTTTAAATCTTTTAACGTTCATGGTTTTAACAGGCAATTCTGGTCATAGTTCAAATAAATGTATTTTGAATCTAATGACTCCAACTTTTATAGGAATAGTTGGTTTTTCGTTAATGGTTAAGAAGAGTTGAATTTTGAAGGTTTGGATTGAATTTAAATGTTTAAACGTTGGGTACAGAGAGGGGCACCGGGTCCCAGTTATCCAAAATACGGTTCATTGAGACACTTCATCTGTGTATGAAAATTCATATCTCGAAAAATGCCATGTAAAAGCATGGTTTTTATTGTCTCGATCAAAATGTCAGATCCCTAATAGTTTCACATTTTATTATGTGGAATCAAAAATACCAAAAAAATGCCTTTTTCAAACTCTCCTACTGTATATTAAAATTCATATCACCTGATTACTACTGTTGGCTTATGGGAGCAGCATAGGCGCGACGGGTCCCAACTAGTATATGTATATATGTATGTATATAAAAATGAATGCCGTGCGTTAGTTAGGCAAATATATCATTTAGTAGGAGCATATTGAATCTAATGTCTCGAACTTCTATAGGAATAATTGGGTTTTCGTTAGTGGTTACGAAAAGTTGTTGCAAATGTTCTGTTCGTCTATCTAAAACCTATCTACAGCCGGCCACTTTATAACTTTACACCCGTATTCTAAAGCCAGTCATAAGTCATAACGCAATATCAAGTGTGCGGTGAGTATCAAGTTGAGACAATTTGGTATTCTAATTTTGGTCTCGCAATTTTGACAATCCGCAACCAGTCTCAACGACTCTCCAAATTATGACTGTATACATAGCAGGTCACAAGGGTATAAAGAGCACGTTTCTAGTATATTTTTCAAAATTTCACACAGTCTGGACACACAGCCAGCTTCGATGAGAGGTGCTGAATGTATTTTGGCGTACGTTTGCTACTTGGTGCGCAGGCTTTCCTCTAACTCATTATACAAATAAAAATTCACCATTAGAGGTGAATTTTTTTTACATTTTCTTGTGACTGGGTGCTTAGAATACCAAAACAGCTGATAGTATCAAGAATAGTGTCTCAAGCTTTCAATCACAAGCAAGAGTCTCAAAAGCTTATGACTTATGATTGGTCATAATTTAGAATCGGGGTATTAGTATACATCTATATCTATATATATAAAAACGAATGTGTTTATGTATGTATGGATGTATGTTCGCTAAAGGCTCCTACACCGTGCAACCGATCTTAATGAAATTTTAACCATGTGATATTTACATTAAAACTTAGAACATAGGCTATTTTATTACTTTCTAAAGCCACTCCTAGATGGCGCTGTTATGGAGAGCTTCGTTGAAAATCATCGCAGAGCTTTGAATTTTTGAATGAAGGTCCGTGGAGGTCTCCTATAATGCACCTCGTAGCCCGATTTTCGAAATTCAAAATGGCCGCCGAAATATGACCGAAAATCAAAATTGCGCAGAAATATGGATGAATTTGCCAATTTTATTCCGATTCCAATGAAAGTGGGTATCTAGGGGTTTTTAAGGTAGCAAATAACGAATTTGTGGTCAAAACTAATAAATTCAAAATGGCCGACGAATTTATAAATTGTGTTCCGTTTCCAATGAAAATCTGTATCTGAGGTTTTTTAAAGTAGCAAATAACGACTTTATGATCAAAAGTTAAATTCAAAATGGCCGCAACAATATGGCCGACGAGTTTGCGAATTGCATTCCGATTCCAATTAAAATCGGAATATGGGAGGTAGTAAATAACGAATTTATGATCAAAACTTATTCAAAATTGTGGGGTCAATATGGCCGAAGAATTTTGCCAAATAAGTGTCATTTCCCGGTTAGCTCTATTATGTAGGTTGTTCAAGAGATGGAAAATCGGAAAATCTTTACATTCTAACTACAATTGGAAAAACATTGAATATAGTGTATCCTGAAGCTCTCTAAGCAATCGGTTCAGAATTGATCAACAAGGTCTTTTTTTGGAAAGATGGTAAGGCGAAACGGAAATGTGGGATGATTTATGTATAATGGATAAGAAGGAAGAAACCCGTCCCTCTGAATTTTTAGGTATAAGTCTAGGATTCTACAATACGGGAAGAGGTTGGCATCTGGGTACGTTCATGGTTTTATAGAATACACAGGCAATTTTGGTCATACTTATTTGTTATTCTCTACTCTACACTCTTTAGTATTGTTTATAGCTGGGTTGAGAAATCATTCGCATCAATCATGCATGCGCCCCACGTTTTTTCGTTTTACATCTTACAAATATTTTCATAGATATTACAAATTCACAATTACAAATTTTCAGGACTATCTGTATGGTGTTAGGAATATGTATGGGGTTATAAATCTGTATGGGGCTAGGAGACTTTATTTTATACTTTTTAGTTCGTTTTAAAAACGTTTTATATTAAAAAGTTTTTTTTTATTCAAGTATTTATTTTCTGCTTTTTAGTTTTATGTGTGAAATTTTGCAATCAATTCTGAACATCTTGATGATATTATGGCAGATGCATGTGGAAAATTATTACCTAAGTCTACTAATAATATATCAAACTGTTTAACTTTGATATTCCTGAAAAATTATATAATGAAGTAAGCTAAATTTATTTTATATGATTTTTATTTCAATATTAGCTGCGTTCCTTTTCTGATCATTTTTACTTATTTTCACTCCTGTTTACTCGCAACTACTCTTGCTCTAACATACGAGTAAATGTACCTGTACCTGTCCTGTAGTTACGGAATTGCAATCCGCTAGTCCAAAATCGCCATTTGGGGACTATTTCATATTATTTTTCTCTTATTGAAAAGCGCATAGATGGCGTTTGCTGGTGTTTAACTGCTTTTTTCATATAAAAACATCTATAAATTAAACTTCAGTCGTAATTATTTACAGCTATTATCTTTCATTTTATTACTTTAAACAATTTACCGTATTAATTTCAATTATGTTGTAAATTCTCCTAGTTAAAATTTTTTATTTGTATAGGTATATGTAAATGAAATATCGTCAAAAATTTTATCAAAAAGTTGGTGTTCCTTTTCTGTTTTACTCACAAGTAGGTACTAAACAGTAGAAAAAGGCCATATTAAAACAAATTAATACAAGATTCTTCTTGGTTACCAATTTCATTTATAAATATGATTCACTTATGGTGCTGAAAGTCCTAGTTTTCGCCCAGTGAGTTTTGAGCAATCGAGCTCCTCTATTCCTAACCCTTCCAATGTTCTGACAAGACTTAATGCGACATATGCCTGTCCTTTAGCAAATAATGCTGATCCTGTGTACAACAGCATGGTCTACTTTACATCCTTGCATTTTATAGACTGTGCAAGTCCAGCACAGTATTATTGGGAGCTGTGTTCGTTCGACTGATCCATTGTTTCGGAGTGCCGGAAACTATATTGATTTCGACTTTGTAACGGTCGGTTATTTGTCGACAAATTCTCTTTAATAATTGGTCCCCCATCTCGCGGAATTTTATCAAACTAGTAAGGGGGCGTCCATAAATTACGTGAGGTGTTTAGGGGGGGGAGGGGGTCGAGCCGAATCTCACCAAATCTCACGTGGGGGAGGGGGAGGGTCTCCGCAAATCTCACGTAATTTTTTTCCGCAAGAAACAGCGTAAAATCGCGAGAAAACTGGGTTAAATTAATAGTACAGGTAAATTAAGCCGAAAAAAGCGATATAGCGGAAATAATTAGGTACAGGCTGAAAATTGGCAGAGCGCTTCTTTTTAGGCTTCTTAATAAGGGCTTATAAAGTCTACCGATTTTCTACCCCGAGAAGCCCACTTTTTAGGGGGTTTTAGCCCTCAAAATGGGTATTTTTCGATTTTTCTGTAATTATTTTTGAAATATTTCTTAATATCTTTTTGTTTTCTTCAATTTTAAGTACAATATCTGTAAATGAGAAAATCTAAAAATCGTCTTTTCGGACCCGCACTTAGATTTCATTCACGAAAATCTTGGTGCAGTATCAGATGAACATGGTGAAAGGTTTTATCAAAACATATTGCAAATAGAGAAGGAATAATGAATCAAAAGTATACGTGATACTATTACTATATTTCGACTCAATAGCAATTGGGTATAAAAATTTTGCACTGCCGTTTACACTGTATTTGTTCACTGTTTCAAATACCATCCAACTGGAACATCCAAAAAAAAGTAAAGAAAATAATTTAAATATCTGAGAATGAAGACGTGATGAAAAATTCTTATCTTTTTATACAATGGTCTGGGAAAAACTGCGAAAGTAATGTATGCATTGACTTATACCACCATTTTTGGACAGATTGTGACCCTACGATGAACTAGTGTGGGGGTCTAAGCTTAAACAAAACAAAAAGGCCTAGAAGCCCAATTGAAAAACCTGGAACCTAATGCGCTAATAAGAATCTCAAGTGCATAATGAACCCAATCCTACTGCAATCATAGAGATTATATTAAGAATCGGCTCTTTTCACATCAGTCAGAACACATGCTATCTGCGGTGCATTGTCACTACAAAAAGCAGACATTTGCACCAGGCGACATAATTAGTTATCTAAGCATCCTACAGGACTAGAATTTTGAATCGACGACCATCTGCTCTGACATACTTACTAGAGGACAAGATAGATTTTGAAAAGCTTTTGTTATCATTATCGAGAGTTGTGAAGAATGGAAGTCTAACAGATCCGCACATCTTGAATCTGTATCCTGATGTACAGGCGGCTCAAACGTCAATTTGAGAAGCTGGCTGTGACTTCAGACTCCGCTTTTCTAAGGCGATACGAAAGTAGGAAGCAAACGGAAGCTAGTAGCGATTCCTGATAAATCTTCGAAAAGAAATTATTTTCAGCCAACCAACTTCATTTATTAACTTAATTTGACATTTTGATGCGAACAATAAATTGTTTCAAGAATATTTAAAGAGTTTTTAGAATATTTTAAAACAAACAAATAAATGCAGCGCATGCGGCAATGGCTTTACTCGCGGACTGAAATCCGATAACAAGCGGACAAATTTATTTCGAATTTGCATTGGTGGAAGATACCATTTTCTTAATCCCGAATTTCATGATTTTCGAATAGGATTCCTGGATAACCCCCCTGGGTCTTTCAGTCACAGGTTTTTTACCTAACGATGACATATATAGAAGAATGCTCCGAAGTTTGTATATCTCCAGAGTCAAAAATGGCTCTACCATTACTATTCAAACAGTCAAGTAAAAACGAATCAGTACTCTGTAAAAACGAATCAGTGGATGCCAAAGCCAACCTTCGTATGTCAATATATTGTAAAATTCTAAATTTTTTTTATATTCCATATGCTTGCCCTACAAATACACGAGTTTTCTGTTCTCTTGTTAAGAATTCATTATCCCTGTAAGGCACCCTGAGGTTGGTTTCCAAAGGGTAGGCAGAATCAACTGCTAAATGGTAATCCACAGGTATTGTAGTTTATATTGGGTGCATGCCGAGTTGGTGCTGTTATGATTTTGTGGTACTGTTCTTCAACACAAATTATGTTTTTTTAAATAAATCCAACGCAATCAAGCACAGATTAAGGTATTTACACTAAAAATACGCATAATAGTGTAAATCCTACAAATTTTTTAAAATTTTAAAAATCTCACGTGAGATTGAGGGGGGGGAGGGGGTCGAGCCAAATCTCACGACATCTCACCAAGGGGGGAGGGGGGGTCCAAAAATCGCCAAAATCACCTCACGTAATTTATGGATGTCCCCTAAGCAGTTCACTGTCCGGAAAAAAATTGGATTACAAAATGTTCGAATAAAGTAGGTGTTGTATTAAGCAATGAACTGGGAATAGCTTCAAATGATTCGGGCACTTCCCGGCTGACATGCAGATCCCTCTCTCAGGACAATCAGTAGCAGTCTAGACATAAGCGAATTCACATACAATAAATTGTTCTTACATTGATAGTACATTGTTACATTTGAATACCACATGGCGCAGTCACATGGTAATTAATAAATTTGCGGTAAAATTGATAAAATAAAACGACGAGCAAGGAAGAAAGTGGACGTGAAAGTGGCTAAAAGCACAATCTGAGTGTGAAGATCAAGATTTAAAAAAAAAACTGAAAATTTGTGTTGAAGCGCAATGGACTACGAAAAGCCAACGCCATTGAATATGAATGGCAATTTGAAAGAAAATTGGAAAAAGTTTAAATCTCGATATGAAATATATGCGACTGCTACAAAGACAGATAAGGAAGAAGAAAAAATCCAGGTGGCCAGATTTTTAAGCTGCGCTGGAAATGACGCAATTGAGCTTTTTCACACTTTTAACATGACTGCAGAAGAACAATGCAAAATTGAAACAGTTATGAAAAAATTCGAAGACTACTGCAACCCGAGAGCAAATATAATCTATGAGAGGTATTTGTTTTATACACGAAGTCAAAGGGAAGGCGAGCCGTTTGACCATTTCATGAAAGACATTTCCACGTTAATCAAAAGTTGCAGTTTTGGAGAACAAAAAGAGTCGATTTTACGGGACCGAGTAGTATTAGGAATTGCTGATTACAATACCCAGAGCCAGCTATTAAAAGTCGATGACCTGAGCTTGAACAAAGCAGTCGAGATGTGCAGAATAGCAGAATTAACCAGCAGACAAACACAAGAAATGCAGCATCAGACCTCAGCTGTCCACGCTGTGAATCATAACAAAGGAAGTAACTTGTCTCTTAAATCAAATACAAATTTACAGAATGATAATAGTACGAATATTAACTCTAGCAAATATAATTTCAGATCTGTAAGGGGAAATGCATGTCCGTCAGCAGAAGTCGACCGTTCAAATATCAGTGGCCCACAACAAAAAATCATAAAATCATTTAACTGTCGTTATTGCAACTATATACATAGCGCGGGAAAATGTCCTGCATATGGTAAGCAGTGTATGGTATGTGGAAAAATGAACCACTTTGCAGCAGTTTGCTCGAAACAGAAGAATAAAGGTAACAATAACAGACGAAATAATCAGGTTAGTGACATTTCTTGTGGATTTCTAAGTAACAATTCTGATGGTGATGATTATTACGTTGACTCAGTGATAAATGCTATAAATTCAGAAGATTTTTTATGGTGGACTGAAAAGCTCCAAGTGGAAAAGTTAGAAGTCGAGTTTAAATTAGATACGGGGTCACAAGTCAACATTTTACCGAAAAATATATTTAGCAAAATGAGACCACAACCAAACTTAAGGGGGTTACGCACAAAACTCGAAGCCTATGGTGGATTCAGGATAAAAGTGTTGGGAAAATCTACTTGCAAAACCAAGTACCAAGGGAATGATTTTGACATTGATTTTGCTATAGTTGACTGCGATTCAAAACCACTATTAGGGTTACAAACTTGCGAGCAATTAGGTTTGGTTAAACGTGTACATTCGGTTGAAGTAGACAACGCGCGGGAATTTATAAAACAAAATAAAGAAGTTTTTACAGGTTATGGTCGGTTTCCGGAAAAATGTACAATAGATTTGAAAGAAGGAGCAATTCCGGTCAGTAAACCTCCACGAAGAATTCCTATAGGCATTAGGGACAAAGTAAAGCAGGCACTAGTAGAGATAGAAAAAAGGAATATTATAACAAAGGTACAAGCACCTAGCGATTGGACCCATAATATGGTTGTGGTGGAAAAAAAAGACAAATCGGTGCGAATCTGTTTAGATCAGCGGGAACTGAACCTATTCATTAAGGAAGAGCATACTATAACCGAAGTGCCAGTAGGAATTGTGACGAATTTAAACCAGGGGATAATGTTGTATATAGGAGAGAAAATGAGTGGAAACCAGCAGTGGTGATAGGAAAGAGAACCACACCAATATCATATATTGTACAGAACGAACATAGGCGGGTTTTGCAAAGAAACTCCATGCACTTGCGAAAATCTTTGAATACACCACACCTTAAAGAAAACCTAGATACTTTTACTGATCTGCACAATAGTAGTACCCCAGAGCCGTCAAGCCTAGCAGAGCAAGGTACATCAATAGCCCTGAGTCAAGGTGGTAATCACACAACGACAGAACAATCCCAAACTGAGAACCAAGGCTACCGAACACGATACGGACGACTTATTAAGAAACCTGATTATTTCAATAATTAGAATTTGAAAATAAAAGGATTGCATTAAGAAATGAGAAACTACCATACACTGTCAACCATGAACTGAATTTATTATAGTAGCGTTAAATCATGAATTTGAATTTCAATTTATTTATTTCATTTTATTTTTTTTTTTGAATTTACGAAACAAATGTCGAATGAAAACAATTTAAAACTGTACTGTTGAATTGAAGGGGAAGATGTTGTATTAAGCAATGAACTGGGAATAACTTCAAATGATTCGGGCACTTCCCGGCTGACATGCAGATCCCTCTCTCAGGACAATCAGTAGCAGTCTAGACATAAGCGAATTCACATACAATAAATTGTTCTTACATTGATAGTAGGTACATTGTTTCATTTGAATACCACAGTAGGTGCGAGAAAAATAAAAAAATTTTCAGGGGGATCGAATTTTTTTTGGGAATGGAGTGATGAATTTTTAGAGGTTGACGAAGGTGCTATTGAGCGGATTTTTTTTGATTCTTCGAAAAACTTGTAGAGACGGCCACGGTGCTATCTAAAGTCGGTACACTTAATTTCACATACCAGTGGGCGAATGTTAACGGTCAGTTTTTTCACGAGAAATAATTCGATTTTTTTTGCACGAGAAATAATTATATTAAAACTAGTGGATATCCGGTCAGCACACTAAGACCATAGCACTAGCAGGAAGGAAAGCAGACGCTGCACATCCTTAGAGTAATCCACCCTGGACCCGCTAACAGAGGAGCTCCGCAGATGTGTTGAGGCCGCTGTATACATCCGCGTCGTGTCAACTGGAGGCAACCTTAGGGGTAAATAGAAGTCATCACTGTCGTTGGGGTAGCAGTAAAGCAACCAAAAAAGGAAAAATTCCGGATCCCCGGGAGGGATTGTGCCTGGTCTTTGCTGCCTGTTAATCGGCAAATTGGTATGTACCAACCTTTCTTTATCTGTTCGTTGGGTGTTCACGAGAAGGCATAGAAGCGGAAAGGAATCTGCACGAACCACATTTTTTTGAAGCTAACAAACTGACTGTTCTCACCTAAATAACTTAAGCGGCTGTGGATGTTGAATACCTAATCAAGCGAGGGGTAACAGCCCAACTGTACTCCGAGGAAAATAAGTCCAAGGCGTCAAAAAAGGTGAAGGAGAAGGTCTTCCGTTATCAACGGGGTGGAGGAACGTTAGGTTATAGCTAGTCGTTGCGTGCACGGTCAAATCTTTCCGGACGGCAGGAAGTATATTAAGCCACCTTGAGAGGAGCATGGTAGTGTCAGTTAAACATCGCCTAGCAAGATATCATCTCAACCAAAGTAGGAAAAACAACACCTTGCGCCGGAATGACGTTGTCTTCAAGAAGAAGTGAACATTAAACTAGAGCTTTTCACATAGTTAACTAGTGTTACTAAGTTGACTCATTTTGCACACTTTGTTCATCCATCAGTTGCACATCGGATGCTCTTGAGTTGTTAAGTAGATACTAGATAATAGATCACTTAGTGTACTTATTGGGTGTTAAAAGAACACGTACTGGCCCCATGAGGATACAGTTCGGTTTTTTTCACCTTTAATTAATCACATTGGAAGTTTTATTTACATATATTCACTTGTAAATAACTATATTTAAAATTTTAGTTTATCTATGTTCACATTTAAATAATTATATTTAAAACTTTATTTACATATATTCACATTCAATTACCTAAATTAATTATATAAAATTTACACATATTTTTGGATTATATAATATAGTCATCTTCTGTTATCCCACTGTTCTACATTATTCGCCCACTTTTTCCCTGTAAAAATATCGTTACACGGTTTTTTTATGTTGGATGCAAACAAACCCTCTACTGTTCTAATTGAACAAATTGCCCTCTGATCTTCTTATTTTTTTCGATTGCCAGGAGCGTTCTGCTCTTGTGCCCGCTGGGGAATTGTTTGTCTGATATTAGATAGACAAAGGCATATTGTCCTGAAACATCGTTTGGCCAAATCGACGTTGTCACTTCCCTTGTGTTTTTTTTGTTATTGTCCAAGTTTACCATTGGCTCAGAGTTTTTTTTGTATCCCTATATACCACCACACACACACAAAACCCGACACCATTGTTATTGTCAGACTATTGTTGTTATATACCCTTAAGGTGGTCGGGTGTTACAGATTTAATCTAATTAATTAAAAATATTTGTTGAAACTTAATTAACCTGTGTGATTCTTTATCTAACATGCATTGCTATATTGCTTCCGATGAGTTTCCAGGATGGTCGGGAAGGGAGATCTTTCACTAGGGTTCTCACGTAGTTGAGCTAACTGTATTACAGGTCCCCCGATGCAGTAGGGTAGGACCAGGACCCCCTTAAGGACGACCGAAGACCGAGAACGATATGCAGAGTCTTTTCTTGGAATAGCATCAAGGTAAGTGGTGAACCAAATAGGTAACCTCCGGTCACACACCCCACGACCCCTTCCGGCGAGCTAGCGTGTACCGTGTGACCGGCTTAACATCCCTAGGAATATTTCGGACTACTAGGGAGGATGTGTGTTTCAAAGCATGATGGCAGTAGGATGCAAACAAACCCTCCATTGTGCCGGTACAACTTGATTAAATGAATTCCATCTCTGCCAAAGTCAATACGAACAGATGGAATGTCGGTATCGTACGTCTGATCACGACGGAATAAAGGCCAATGAAATTCGGTGATATTGCCCATTGGACCATTCACAAGTCCTTGCTCTATATTAATATTTGAGCAAAGCTTATTGTATTCTACTTATCATACCCTTTCATTTTATTCCCATGTCGAGGGTTTTGTGAAGAAAATGGTAATCCGCCCTCATCAGACGGGTGTCATGGATCTAACGACATAGCTTATTGTGTTCTACTTATCTTAACCTTTCATTTGATACCCATATCGCGGGGATTGTGAAGAAAATGGTAATCCGTCCTCTTGAGACGGCCGCCATGGATCCAATGGTATTTTGAGTATACTATATTGCTTATTGTATTCTACTTGCTATACCCTTTCATTTGATTCCCATGCCGAGGTAGTTGTGAAGACCATGGTAATCCGCCCTCTTGAAATGGCCGCTATGGATCCAACGGTATATTGAGTATACTATATTGCTTATTGCATCCTACTTATCATACCCTTTCATTTGATTCCCATGTTGAGGGTGTTGTGAAGAAAATGGTAATCCGGCCCCTTGAGACGGCGGTCGCCATGGATCTAACGGGATATTGAGTATACAATATTGCTTATTGTATTCTACTTATTATACCTGTTCAGTTGATTCCCATGTCGAGGGGGTAGTGAAGGCAATGGTAATGCGACCTCTTGAGACGGCAGCCATGGATCTAACGGTATATTAAGTATACTATATTGCTTATGATATTCTACTTATTATACCCTTTAATTTGATTCCCATGTCGAAGGGGTTGTGAAGACAATGGTAATCCGCCCTCTTGAGACGGCCGCCATGGATCTAACGGTATATTGAGTATACTATATTGCTTATTGTATTCTACTTTTCATACCCTTTCATTTGATTCCCATGTCGAGGGTATTGTGAAGAAAATTGTAATCCGCCTTCATGAGGCGGCCGCCATGGATCTAACGGTATATTGAGTATACTATACTGCTTATTGTCTTCTACTTATTATACCCTATCATTTGATTCCAATGTCGGGGGCTAATCCGCCATCTGGAGATGGGCGCCATGGATCGAGCGGTATATTGGGTATACTATATTGCTAATTGTATTCTGCTTATCATACCCTTTCATTTGATTCCCATGTCGAGGGTGTTGTGAAAAAAATGGAAATCCGCCCTCATGAGACGGGTGTCATGGATCTAACGACATAGCTTATTGTGTTCTACTTATCATAACCTTTCATTTGATACCCATGTCGCGGGGGTTGTGAATAAAATGGTAATCCGCCCTCTTGAGACGGCCGCCATGGATCTAACGGTAAATTGAGTATACTATATTGCTTATTGTCTTCTAGTTATTATACCATTTTATTTGATTCCCATGTTGAGGGTGTTGTGAAGACAATGGTAATCCGCCCTCTTGAGATAGTCGCCATTGATCTAACGGTATATTGAGTATCTTATAATGCTTATTGTATTCTACTTATCGTACCCTTTCATTTGATTCCCATGTCGAGGGTTGTTTTTTGTTGAACGAAGAAGCTCTTTTGATTCTCCGCTGTAAGGTTAGTAAATCAGGGTGTATCACCGTGATCTTTGTTGTGCTGTGAAATAGGTGTAACACCTAAACACAAGTGTAGGGATATAAAGTTATTAAGGTAACAAAGAAGTAGCTCTGCAGCCACTTCTTGCTCAAACGTCTGAATTGCTTCGACTAAATTCTTTATTTTCGATTAAGTTCTTATATACCTAGGACATTAACAAAACAATAAAAAAAAATAAATTAAGGTTTTCAATATAGTAACAAAAAAAAATTTTCTTATTTAGAAATGCTAAGTTGCAATTTTTTGTATGCCAGAATTTTTCCACAAAAATGTAAAATTTTGAGTCTAGCCGTCGAGGCATCATATTACCGTCTGAGCTTAATGGAAAATTATTGTACATTATGCTTATTCGACAATTATTTTATTTGAATTTAAATTCTTTTGGAAAAATAAAAGTATGAAATTGATAATTTTAGAAAAGAATAGATTATTGAATATTATGATTTATTAACATCCTCCGCCGCCTTGGCCAGGTACTGGGCAATGGTCTTCGCTGATGAGCTCCGGGTCTATGTTGAATTGTCTGCAGATTAATGTTCGAGGAGCTGGAATTGGTCCATGTTCATTGGAGGGACGACGCTTTGTTCTGCATTTGTGGTAAAGAAGACATCCTGCAATCGCTATGGCTATTAAAAGTGCTGCGTAGCCCAGCGTCAGTTGATGCGTAGGATTTGTGCTGATGTGTTGTGGTAGATTCTCGTTCTTCATGAGTTCGTGGACTTGTTTTTGTAGTGTTTCAAGTTGGTCCTGATGATGATTATCCGCAGTTGGTGTTTGCAGCTTATCGGTGTGGTTTAAATTTCTCGGATATATGAATTCCGTGAGATTTTTTGTGGGATTGAATGATGATTTGATTATCTTTGGATAATTGTTGTGGGACTGCAAAGACAAATGATCATGTCTGATCTCACAGTGATTTTCGATGCTCAAGATTCCTGTCCCTTGCAGCATTTGTTGCTTAGTGTCGGTGCCACAAACGATTGTGATGATGGTGCTTCTTCTCATAGAATAAATCCATTTGTTTGGATTATAAAGCTGAATCCACTTCGGCAAATCGTTTGCATTGACTAGATTGCAACTTTTGGATGGCTGGGAATATATGAAAAAATTCAGTTCACAGGAACTAATGTTGGCACCTCGTCTGTATATTGGGTGCCGCTGAGAGCACATATGTTCTGACTCGCCGATAGTTTCGCACAAATGGAATTCCTGAGTGTTAAGTGGATAATATTTGTCTTTGTGAAGATTGATGACCAAGAATTCATATGATGGTTTTATGGCTAGGAAAGTATCATTGATGATTACTGGAATTGGTATGACGTGATAAAGTTCAAATTCCTCAAATGCAAATAACGGAAGCTTTATTCGAAATATCACATATTTCGTGGTTACTCTACCCTCGATACTCATGAGCCTGTAGAGCTGAAGTATGTTTTTCGGTCGCGCAGGCAATCTGAGCGTTGATGGCAAGTGATCCTTTATCGTGTTTAATTCTTCTTTTAATTGTCGTGGAGATATCAGCAATGGATTTATCTTTCCATGGTGAGTGTCAGTCAGGACATTCAGAATTGCTGATTGAGCTCGTTGCATGGCCGTAGCCACGGGGGCGCGAAAGGGCGCGCAGCGCCCTTTACAGTAAGGACTTCTAATTGCAATGAGAAAAAAATTATTTTGTCAAACCGTAAGAATTTCTGGAAACGTTAGCATTTATTTTAAATAATCATTTGATTTAAACATAGATTTAAATTTTCTTCCGAAATAAATATTTCTTCTACGTCAAGAGTTTATTTGGGGCTAAGCATTATTTTGTTAAATATTCTCTAATTGACCTGAATTGTACTCATTATTTTAGTTCTCACTTTCAGAAAATGTTTAGTATAAAACCAGCCTCAAGTTAATAAAAACACGATATATTTGCATCTTTTATTTTTCCGAACTGCTGCTATTTCGGGCGCCAATAATTGTGCGATGAGCGCCCTTAGATATTCGGAGCTGGCTACGGCCTTGGCTCGTTGATACCTTGTTGTCATCAGGGTGGTTTGCACTGCTAAAGTAGAGAATGTTTCTGCTACCCTCTGCTGGTAAAACTCTTCTGAAATATTGTTTATACGTTGGTTTATGTTTCTTATTTGGTTGTCTATGGCTGCTAATTGATTTGCTGTAGCTTCCTGGTCGTGTTTCATAACATTCAAAGTGGAGTCGATGATAGAGGTTTGGTTTTTTATTAACTCCAACAGATGATCCTCGTTGTCCTTGATGTGTTCTATTGTGGTGGCCATGTGTTCAGCGTAATCTGAATCAAGAACTCCGAATAATGCGGAGGCCAAGTTTCCAACAATGTTGAGTGCAGCTCTTTTGGTTCTAGGCGACGATGTCATCTGAAATAGTTGATTGCCTGTGACAACGTCATCCTTTATCATAGTGAATTGATTTGTAATGATGCTACAATGGCTCCTATCTGTGAGCAGGTTGCAAAGTTTGTTTAAGCGAGCTATGCTGTTACTGATTGCATCAGCTTCCTTCCAATAATTCTCCATATTGTAATAGACAATAAGGGACCATTCATTGCTGACTAGGTTTGCTGCGCCTAGGTTCTCAAAATATATTCCCGGCTGTGAGCTGAAGGGGCTGAATTCAAATGACGGTTTTCCGAATATGGGCAGAACGAAACTGGTGAGTAGGAGAGTGGTTAGCAATGCCGAGCTTGTAGATGTTCTCAATTTTTTGGGCTTAGGCTGTGTCTCGTCATCTGGATCATGGTGATCCAATGGAGCCTCAGGTTGTGTAGCATTGCTGCAATCTTCCAATTCTTCAATTGGAAGAGGAGCTAACTTATGAATGGGACGTCTCATTATTCCGGATGCCGTTCGAATATCTGCCACTCGAACTAGCCCGTCATTTCCCGATACGGTTTCTTCAATTCTCCCGAGCTGCCACTTTAGCGGTGGCAAGTTGTCGTCTTTGATGAGAACCATCATTCCCGGTTTGGCATTTTTACTCTGTTCTTTCCATTTGTGGCGTTGTTGAAGTTCGCACAGGTAATCCGTTGACCATCTCCTCCAGAACTCATGTTTTATGTGCGAAACCAATTTCCATCGTCGGATTAAACTGATAGGTTGCGGAGCGGCTTCTGGATCAATGGTGGAAGTTAGTGGTTCTCCGATTAGAAGGTGTCCTGGAGTTAGAGCTGTGAGGTCATTTGGATCGGAGGATAATGGCGTTAGGGGCCTTGAATTGAGAATGGCCTCAATTTCTGCAACGAGCGTTGACAGTTCTTCAAATGTGAGGTCGGCTGATGCTACGGTTCTTTGGAGTAATGACTTTGCCGATTTTACAGCGGCTTCCCACAAGCCGCCAAAATGTGGAGCTCTTGGAGGAATGAAACGGAAATCCGTTCCTCTAGCTTGACAGAACGTGGAAATTTTCCTGTGTGCTTCCTTATCATGAATGGAGTGTCGCAACTCTAGCAGCTGATTTTTCGCGCCCACGAAATTGGTCGCATTGTCGCAATGGATAGTGCGACAATTTCCTCTCCTAGCTATGAAGCGTTTCAGTGCGCCTAAGAAGCCCTCGGTAGTGAGATCACTAGCGACCTCTAGGTGTATTGCTTTGGAGGCAAAGCAGCAGAAAACTGCTATATAGGTTTTTTGCGGTCGCTTTCCTCTTAATTTGTAATGTGTTTGGATCGGTCCGCAGAAGTCAACTCCTGTGTTGACAAATGGTCTGCCAGGTTGTACTCTAGGTGTGGGTAAGTTACCCATGAGTTGTGTCATCAGTTTAGGTCTGACCTTGTTACATCGAATGCAATGCTTTACTACTGATCTTGCGATGTTTTTTCCTTTGATCGGCCAATATCGCTGTCGGGTGATGGCGAGCAGTCCTTGTGGGCCGATGTGCATGTTTCGAACGTGGAGGTCGTTCATTATAAGTGTTGTTACTGGATGAGAGTATGGCAGTAACATCGGATGTTTGGCATCGTATGGTAACTCGGAGTTCTGTAGTCGACCCCCTACGCGAATGATATTTCTTTCGTCGAGAAAAGGACATAGGCTTTTTAGTGCGCTGTTGATGCTCACAGAGTGGTTTTGTTGCAGTTGATGCATCTCGTCTTGGAAGTCTTCTTTCTGGATCTGAGAAATAATTGCTGTTAGCGCCTTGTCTAGTTCATTGGCTGTCAAAATGAGCGATGGGGCCCTTTCTTGTTTTCTCGAACTATTAACAAACCGAATCATGTATGCGACAATCCTCAAGAGTTTCTGGTAAGAATTGCCGTGATTTATGGTAGTTATCCACGATGCTTCCTTTGTTGATGTTAGCACAACTGGTTTTTGTTTTTTCTTTTTTATATCCGTGCCAGTGTTTAGTGGCTGCTGTGGCCAAATTCTTTCTGGCCCATGCAAGAATAGGGGCCCGTAAAACCATACATTGCATTTTATGAGTTTGGAAGGTGCCATACCTCTAGAGACGATATCCGCAGGGTTGTCCTTGGATCCCACATGCCTCCATTGTTCTGCGCTGGTCAATCTTTGTATCACGGCAACACGATTAGCAACAAATGTGTGGTATGATGATGATTCTGATTTTATCCAAGCCAGTGTGATTTCAGAGTATGTCCACAGGAAGACCTTGGCATGAGACAGGTCAACATCTTTCTGAATTCGCTGTACTAGTTGAGCTGCCAATTTTGCGGCACAGAGCTCCAGTCGTGGAATTGTCGTTGACTTCAGTGGAGCTACCTTTGATTTGGCGCAAAGTAGTCGCACCGAAATGATACCATCTTCATGTGTTGTCCTGATGTATACGGCGGCCCCGTACGCTGTTTCGGATGCGTCTGCGAAGGCGTGTACTTGCATTTGTTTATATTTTGTGCCTGATGATATGTGCCTTGGGATTTGAATATCATTAAGACGCTTCAAATCTTCTCGGAATTTGAGCCAGCTGGTGTGCATATCCATAGGTAGTGATGCATCCCAGTCCAGTTTTTGAGCCCAGAGTTTTCTGATGAAAAGCTTGGCTATTATAGTAACAGGACTCATGAATCCAAGTGGATCGAAGATATGTGAGATGTCCGAAAGTGCCGTTCTTTTTGTGACCTTTCGTGTGTCTTTCCAGTTTGTCTTTATTAAAAAGATATCTGCGTTCGGCTGCCAAGTTAAGGTCCGGTTACACGCAACGATCTGCTTGTGCAAATAGACTGGCGCAAGTCAATTGGTGCAAATAAACTGAGTGAACATGAATCGGTTCACACGCAACGATTTATTTGTACAAATTGACTGGCGCAAGTCAATTGGTGCAAATAAAATGAATGAAACTGAACCAGTCACCAGTGAACAATTGTGAAGTGAAGGACTGAAGTTTTTGCTTTTAAAATGGACAATTTCGAGGAAGAGGTAATTCTTGGAACCGCTGCGGTTTGCATAATAAAAAATAAGTTAAAGGCGAAAAAAAATGGTGTAAACCATGGTTGCTAAAAAGAGATCTCTTTTCGCATACCAATTTACTAGCGGAATTACGCAGTGAGCCTGACGATTTTCGCAATTATTTGCGTATGGATGAAACCACATACGACCATTTGCTAAATTTAATTAAGCCAATGATTTTAAGAAAAGACACTGTTATGAGACGTGCAATTACCCCCCATGAACGGCTATCAGCTACGCTGAGATTTTTGTCCACAGGAAGTAGCTATGAAGACTTAAAATTTTCAACAGTGATTTCAAAAAGTGCTCTAACTCAAATAATTCCAGAGACATGCGACGCAATTTATAAGGCATTAAAAGACAAATATTTAAAGGTAAGTTTATTTATAAAGAGTGTTAATAGACATAAAAAAATAAAAATACATATTTTTCAAAGAACACATCAAATTTATAAAATGTATCTAGGTCACATAAATTACATTTTATCCTCACAAATTAAGTTGGGAAACACCTGTGCAGTCGTTTCATTGTCGGGTGGAAGCGGTTTTTCCTTATCGTTGGTTGTAATCCGGTGTTGAGTTTGCAATGACTCCTGAGTGTTGTGTGGAAGGTGATTTTGCCATAATTGGCGAGTGTTTATTGGGGGCTGGTTTTGCCATAATTGGTGAGTGTTGATTGGGGGCTGATTTTGCCATAATAGCTGAGTATTCAATGGGGGCTGAGCATTCCTTGTATAATGCTGCTGTTGAATTTGAATACAACAATTGCGATTCAAATTTCCCAACTGTGCCTCATAGAATACGTCGTTAACTATTTTTTCTGCGTGTACGGCTTGTTGTGGATCGAGGTCCCTCAATTTCGATGCCCATGCTTTCCCAATGTCAGTATATTTATCTGCAATATTGGTAGAAGGTTCTCTTAAACGTTTCCCAATCACGTCTAACACTTCGTCGCATTTATTATTGCGTTTTTGTGATAATTTGGATAGCCGTAAAGATGTTTGTGATGCAGATGCATTAGATGAACATGGTGTGTCCGGTAAATAGATTTGTGGAGATTCTGGCCACTCATTGATTATTTCATTGTCATAAACCTAAAAAAAACTATGAGTAATAAAAATAAACAAAGAAACAATAAAAATGAGGCAGTTATATGAGGTTGTAAAAAAGTATCAGATAATTGATAAATGTTTATGTATTTCCTTTCAGTTTCCCACCACCGTGCTTGAATGGAAGAAAATTTCAAAAGATTTTGAAGATAAATGGAACTTCCCCCATTGCTTGGGAGCGGTAGATGGGAAGCATATACAGATTATTCCACCTACTCAAAGTGGGTCCTACTACTTCAACTATAAAAAAACCCACAGTATTGTTTTGATGGCTATTGCTATATGTGTGATATTGGAACCAACGGTCGAGTATCTGATGGTGGAGTAATTGACAATACCACATTTATGAAGAGGTTGCTTGCAAATAAATTGAATTTGCCTACCGCAGAACCAGTCGTTCAAGGTGAAACACCATTAAATTACATCTTTGTAGGAGACGAAGCATTTGCTTTGAGGCCAGATTTCTTAAAACCATACAATCAAAGAGAGCTTGATTACGAAAAAAGAATTTATAATTATCGTTTGTCTCGAGCCAGAAGAATCGTGGAGAATGCATTTGGAATTCTGGTTAACCGTTTTCGAATTTTCCATACTGCAATCAATTTAAAAATTGATAATATTGACAAGGTTGTTTTGGCTTGTTGTGCACTTCATAATTTTTTGCGAAGAAATTGTTCAGATACATATACATCGAATGACGTGTTTGATACTGAAGATACTGCACATGGTACAATTACTCATGGTTTACGAGGTGACTCAAACAATCTCTTAAATCTCCAAAAGGGCTATAACCAGAATCACACAGCAGATGCAAAAGAAGTAAGGGAGCAATTTAAAACATACTTCAACAATTCTGGAAAAGTGAGCTGGCAGCACAGAATGGTTTCCAATTAGTCTTTACCATGTACATATATATAAATCACTTAATTTTATAAGATTGTTTCATTTATATATTTAACTATTAATAAATTTAATTTACCTGTATATCATCAATGTTTGATTGTGTACGCCTTGGAAGTTCTTGGTCCTTTAAACAATGCAACAGTTCAAAGTACCATAAATGAGGTACATAGATATCATCTTCTCCAGCACCTGATTTCTCAGATTCTGCCACTTTCTTCAACTCTTTTCGGTAGGTGGTACGTAGGGAATTAATTTTCTTTACCACACTTTCCCTGTTGGCATCCGGCTCCACTTCTTTCATTAGTTCTACTAAAATTTTATACGCATGAGATTTAGCATTGCGGTCGCTGTATTCTTTGCTCTTGATTTTCCACAAACATGGAAACGACTTGTATTTCTCAATAAATTCACAAATAAATTCTTTTTCTTTCGACATTTTATTTCCCACAACCAATATATTATATTTTAAAACACTTAACTTGGTTTATTGCATTAACCGTGCCCGAAAAGCAAATGAATGCAGTCCTATGTGACTTCTTTAAGAAAAATTACTACGAATTTACTTTTTTTTATCTATTTACCAGCCACGCTCTGGCCTTGGCTGCATTCCCTTTATCTCTCCATGTATTAATTGGTGCCCAGAAAATCTACCCACTACACAATATGTATATATATTTCATTTTAGAAGACACGCGTGCGTAATCCACTTTCTACCAATGCATCACTTATTGCTCCTTCACCCATTAGTTATCGCGCATTATATTTATACTTATCTACGCATTGTACAGTGTTTTGCACTAACACGTTACTACGTTAGGGGGTGATTCCTGGATGTATTTGGAGAAAATTTTTTTCTAGAGAATAGGGCTATCGGCCCTATCCACTGAGACACAGGGTGTTTAAGAAAACACGTTTGGACAATTTTTTAATTTACATAAACTTTAATAACTCCTAAACTTTTTATCGTAGAACAAAGTAATTAGGCTCATATTTTAGAGAAATGTAGATACAAGTTATTTTGATGCTTACATTGGCTCTATTAGATGTCGTTAGATATTTTCCGAGATTTTCAATTTGGTAATTAATGGTACATTATTTGCTCATTCACATAAGCCAGTTGTTAAATAAATAATGGATAACAACATTTGCATACTACTTAAAAACAGTTGGTACCCTTTTGCTAATTTGACACGATTATTATATTATCTTGATAATAATAAGGTCGGAGGAGCGTCATAAAATTTCACGATTCACCCAAGGGCATGCTGAGGGTTGTAGCTGAGGCTTGAACATCGTTTAAACGCTCATGCCAAAGCACCAAACTCAAGCCGATTTTCTAAGAACAGATATTTTGCACAAGGCAACCTTTTTGGCTTGCGCAAGCAAAAAATTTGCGTTCACACGCAACGATTCACTTGCGCAAATTGACTTGCGCAAGCCAATTGGCACAAGCAGATCGTTGCGTGTAACCGGACCTTTAGCCCTAGGGTTTTTACGGATTCATCTGTTGGTTTATCGAAGTTCAATTCGAGCTCGACATCTTCCTTGGGAATGTTTTGTAGTAATTGCGGATGATTTCCGCACCATTTGCGGAGATTGAAGCCTCCGCACAAGAGTAGTTGTTTTAGCTGAGTTTGAATGTCTAATAACTCAATTAGGCTGTCTGCTCCCGTCATTACATCATCCACATAAAAATCTCTTCTTAACACCTTGGATCCTAGTGGATGGGTTATGGTGCCTTCTTTGGCCAGATGTTCCAAACACTTGGTAGCGAGGAAGGGAGCTGAAGTCAGTCCGTAAGTGAAGAATTTTAATGGTTGCTGTGGATCTTCTCTCCAGACAATTAGTTGATATTGCTGGTCTTCTTTCGTGACCTCCACCTGCCGATACATTTTTTCTATGTCGGCAGTGAAAACGAAACGTGGAAATCTGAACCTTATGAGGATTGAAAATAGTTCGTCCTGGATTGTCGGACCCTTTTGAAGAACATCATTTAATGATAAGTTTGAGGTTGTTTTGGCTGATGCGTCAAACACAACACGCAGCTTGGTCGTACTGCTATCAAGCTTAGTTACGCAATGGTGCGGCAAGAAGTAATGCGGAACTCCTATGTCTTTGGGATTTACTGCTGTCATGTGTCCCAAAGCCTCATACTCTCTCATGAAATTAATGTATTGTTGTTTGACATCAGGTTGACGAGCGAGCCTCCTTTCTAGCGAGTAAAATCGTTGCAATGCAATTTCTTTCGATTCGCCTAGAGCATTTGGATTTTGTGAAAAAGGAAGTCTTACTCTGAATTTGCCAGAAGTTGTGCGTTTGACATTTTGATTGAAATGATCTACACATCTCTGCTCGCCTCTTGTTAGTCCGAGGCCTTCATCTGCTGAATCAACCTCCTCTAATTTCCAAAATCTTTCGAGTTGTTGCTCCGTTCTCTCGTCCTCACTGCAGATGCCACATATGACGTAAGATGTCGTGTTATCTTTAATAGGCCCTGCTACGATCCATCCAAAAACAGTGTTTTGAAGTGTTGGTAGCTCCTTGCCAAGTTTTATTTGCCCCACTGCCATTAAGTCGAAAAAGATTTCGGCTCCGATTAGTAAGTCAATAGTGCCAGGTTCATCGAATTTCGGATCAGCCAACTGAATATTCTTTGGGATACTCCAGCTTCTCCTGTTGATATTGTGATCTGGCTGATTGGATACAATGTTGTGAATGACAGACGCTTCTAGTTGTGTTGAGTAATTGTTGATTCTGGAGTGTAATTGTAGGTTCACTCGATGCTGCGACTTCTGTCGATTTTCGCCGACTCCGTTCACATACATTTCTTCTGGAATGCGGTGTAAGTTCAGCCGTTTAGAAAACTCTTTAGTGATGAGATTAGGTTGTGAGCCTGAGTCTAAAATGGCTCGACATCGTATACGTTCGCCTTTGTCATTGCTTACTTCGATGGATGCTGTACCGAGTAACACATATTTCCGTTTTGATTTCTCGGTTTGAGTTGTCAATGAAGTTGAGTTTTGCGGAGTGAGGCTGCTGCTAGGTTGTGTAGATTGCTTTTCTTGCGCAATTATCTTCGAGCTCATGGATGATTTCGGGGCGCTATCTATGTGCACCAAAGAGTTGTGTTTCTCTGGGCACTTGGTGCAGCTTCGAAGTAAGCAGTCTGCTACTGCGTGACCGGCCCTTAGGCAGTTGAAACAGAGGTTATGTTTTCTTAGCGTGTTTCTTCGATTCATGATTGATTGAGCTAAAAACTGTGGGCAGGTGTATAGATGGTGGACTTTATCTTTGCATAATACGCAATTCATTGCCTTAGTTGTGGAGGTCAGAGCAGATTGTGAATGCGTTGCTGATCTCCTGTTGGATCCTTGTCCTGGTGTGTGTGATTCTTTTCCAAGTGTTTCTAACGTTTGGAACCTCTTCTCTAGGAAGTCCAGTAATGCCTTCATGGTGGGCGGGGCTCTAGGTGAATCAAGTGAGTCCTCAAATAATGCATGAGTCGTTTTGTCCAATTTTTTGATGAGCAAGTGTATCAAGATCGGATCCCAGTTTGAAGTGGATACGCCTATGTTTTTCAAAGCAAAGATACACTCGTTCGTCACATCATGAAGATGTTTAATTGATCTTGCGGATTGGCCTTGTGTGCCCGGTTGATCCCACAATTTGTTGAGCAATGCTGTGCACAATAGTCTTTGGTTGTTGTACCGATTGTTTAAAATCTTCCATGATGTGGTATAATTTGCTCCGACAGCGGAAGATGCTTGACCAGTGCTCTGGCTTCCCCACTTAGATTGCTGGTGAGGTAAAACATCTTTTCCATCTGACTTATTGGTTTCATGTGAATCATCTGATAAAAAAGATCGTGGAATTGTGTCCATTTAGTGTAGTCCCCATCAAAAACTGGCAAGGTCACTCGTGGCAGTTTGATTTGGCTATGAGGTTGCTGTGTGTTGTGTGTTTCTGTTCCTCTGGTATCGAGGTTCTCATGCAATTCTACAAGAGTCTCATGCACCCAATCGTAAAGATGATCATACAATTCCCTAGTGTAGTTGAGGGGAGGCTCTGTAGTTTCTTCCCAGATTTGCCGATCAATCTCTGTGATTTCGTCAAGGCTCTTGTTGATCATTTGAATCTTGAGTTCATAGTAAACTCGCGAGTGTGTTTTTGGAGCTTTGTCTTTATATTCTTGTAGAACTCGGGTGAGTGAGGCCATAGAACGCTGTTGCCTTCGAACCTTTCTTATTAACTCTGCCTGGTGGTCTTCTGACATCTCTGAGCTTGGAGTCTGCTTGTGTTGTTCATTTTTTGACGGAACTTCCTTCTTGCCATCTTCTGTTGATGTACGAAAATCCGACTGTTGTGTGTCTTGTTGACTTATGCTGGCACCCAGACCTTCTAATCCTTGTGTGAGTTCCTCCTTGAACTGGATGTACAGCTTCTCAATAGTAGCATAGTAATCCTTTGTGAAGTAATCATTATCGTCATGTTGTCGCTCGAGCTCAAGTAGTTGTTGATGGTTGACTTGGAACTCATCCCAATGGCCTTTGAGCGAGTCCAAACGTGTAGTGAAATATTGACTGGTTGTTTGTCTACTGGCGGAATCTTTCCTGAAGTTCCTGAGGCTGTTTTGAATCTGTTCGCCCAGAAAAGATTGTGCGTCCAAAAGCCCGTCCATGGTTCACCCTGTTGATGGTCGATGTAAAGCCTTTTTAGATGTTGATTTGTGATCTGTGATCTGTCTTGGCACAGATCACGTCGGGGTCACCAATGTTTTTTGTTGAACGAAGAAGCTCTTTTGATTCTCCGCTGTAAGGTTAGTAAATCAGGGTGTATCACCGTGATCTTTGTTGTGCTGTGAAATAGGTGTAACACCTAAACACAAGTGTAGGGATATAAAGTTATTAAGGTAACAAAGAAGTAGCTCTGCAGCCACTTCTTGCTCAAACGTCTGAATTGCTTCGACTAAATTCTTTATTTTCGATTAAGTTCTTATATACCTAGGACATTAACAAAACAATAAAAAAAAATAAATTACGGTTTTCAATATAGTAACAAAAAAAAATTTTCTTATTTAGAAATGCTAAGTTGCAATTTTTTGTATGCCAGAATTTTTCCACAAAAATGTAAAATTTTGAGTCTAGCCGTCGAGGCATCATATTACCGTCTGAGCTTAATGGAAAATTATTGTACATTATGCTTATTCGACAATTATTTTATTTGAATTTAAATTCTTTTGGAAAAATAAAAGTATGAAATTGATAATTTTAGAAAAGAATAGATTATTGAATATTATGATTTATTAACAAGGGTGTTGTGAAGAAAATGGTAATCCGCCCTCATGAGACGGGTGTCATGGATCTAACGACATAGCTTATTGTGTTCTACTTATCATAACCTTTCATTTGATACCCATGTCGCGGGGGTTGTGAATAAAATGGTAATCCGCCCTGTTCACGCAAAGAGAGGAAAACACGGGATTGTGGTCAAAACAAGAATACAAAATTATTAGGAATAATTAAAAATTATATTTAACTGTATTTAACTATTTAACTTTTTTATATCAAACGGAATAGTCTAATGTTTACACAAAAAAAAGACTCAAATTACAATTAATTGTAAATTAACGGGGCACGGGTTTTTAGACACGACGCAACGCAACTTCTTTTTCGAGTGCCCGCCGTCCTCAGATTTTTGTCACTCGACACCTCCTGATCGTCGATGGTTGTTCCGGGTGGGTCATCTGGTCGTTGCTTGTTGTAATATTTAGGTCGTTCATTCACACTTGATGCATTTGTTGACCGGGCATTCGCTTTGAGCAATTCTCCTGATTTTATTAATTGCTTCATAACGCGAATGTGTGTCAATTATTTACCTGGGTGAATGAACGCCTGAACATTCTGCCCGCCTTGAAATCTGTTAGATTTCAAACGATTATTCTGAAATAAACAAATGGAGTATTACTAGTGTTCCGCGTCTAGATAGCATTTCCTCTATTGTCGACTTGGAAACGGTGAAGTGGTGAGAGGTTTTAAGGCGCCTCGACTCGCCCTTCCTGATGGTTTGTCGGTAGTGAGATTTTAAGAAAAATGTTGGCTAGAAATCATAGGGAAGGATAGATGGTGCTTGATTGATGGCGGTCGTTGAGGTTTTGGAGGCTCGTTTGTATGGTGATGGTCTGGAGGTTGTTATTTGCTCCTTGGTCTGAGGTATCTACTGCCACATTTGTTAGGACTGGTTCTACTGATGGAGGTTTTTGCTGGTAGACCTTTATAAAGTAGTTTGTCAGAGCATCCCACGAAGCTGCTGCTAATCTCCAGTTCCAGCCATAGGTTGCAAAAATACTGTGCGCATTTATTCCCGTGGTTAGAATACCTTTAATAATTTTGATGGAGACATATACACCGATGATACCTAGGTAGATGCCACCTATCTCTTGAAGGGTGTTCCATAGTTTCAATTTTAGGGAGTGCATATCGTTGGATGTTAGTAGATTTAGCACATTAATGTCTTGATGATCCATGTTCCCCCCTAATAGTTTTTGAGTCACGATGTTGCTTATCGCTTGACGTTCTGATGAAAACATCGCTTGTCTTCTGAGAGCTCCAATTGCTTGTGGAGAATATATTCCTGCTTTCATTAGATTACCTGGATCCTCGTAGGTCCATTCCTTCGTAGTAGTGGGATGCACTTCGTGTGGTGATTTGATTTTATGAATATCTGGGCTCAGTCCATACCATTCGTCCATGATTTGATACCCTGGCGGCAATAGTGATGAACATTCAACTTGGGTGCCTAATTTCTGCAATAAGTGGGTTTTAGGAGTCATAAAAAAACTATTGTTGGCATAGGTCACGGGTAATTCATTGTAACAATGATTGGTACTTCGTACGTGAACTTCTACTGGTTGACACTTGATTATATAAATGAGCTCTCCTCTGTGAACGGCGGTATATCCCAATTGCTTCATATGCATTAATGCGAACTCAGCTGGATTTTGGGGTGCAATACTCATCTGCGTTTTCAAGACCTCTCGTTCAAGTTCACATCGTTTTAATAATAAGCTGATATATAATTTTTCAATTTGTAGCTTCCAATAGTAAGCCATACACTAAGAGTTTTTTCTTTCGAAAAAACTGTCGGTTGGCGGGTTAAAAAAACTGCCACTTTGCGTTGCGTGTTTGACAAAGCTCTTTGTCCATACACTATAAAAGTTAGTTAGTCGGATTGCGTGGCAGTTAAATGTGCTTTTGAAAAACAACAACAAAATGTATGTATTTGACTCGGCGTGTGAAGTGGCTGTTTTTTCAACGTTCCACGCCATACAGCACGGAAAAATATATCATAAAATTTCGGTGTTTTTATAGAATATTTTATTTATAGAAGGGGAATAACATGATCCATGATTATTGAAGACCCAACAGCATCTGTTGAAGGGTTCGTTCCTTGCGTACTCGGTACTATGCCTGTATTCCCTTAGTACTTTCGTATGTCTACTACATCGAATTAAATTTGATTCTATTCGATAGAAATTCTACATTAACGTTTCGGTTAAGGACAAGACAGCGGCATGAGATCCAACACCTTCAGTCTGTCCTTGTAGGGTGGCTGAGATAATCTTGCGGGGATATTAGAAGCATAAGATTTCAGGTGGTCAAACGCCCTTTTCTGTACCCATGTTGTTGTTCGTAAAAGAATGAGTCGATTAAAGGGGCAATCATGTCAACACCTAAATAACCATCAACACTACACTCCAAATGACACGCCACTTTTTGAATTTTTCCATGTGTGCATAGATCAACAGAAAAACTGTAAAATTGAGTGTCAAATGGAATGTAGAAAAAATTGGCGTGTGATGTTGACCACACAAGATGGTAAAAAACTGGCAGATTGCATGGCGCGACAATTGGCGCGGGGAAAAAACTCTCAGTGTATGGCTTACTAATGTCTTTCAATATACACGATTTTGAATTTACATAGGTTAGGACATCTAAATTTCTAACGTCTGTTGTTTTCTTTGAGAACCAGTATTCAGTACCTGCCTTAGGGACGATGATTAATCTAGGGTGTTCGGTCTGATATCCTTTGAACCGACAGACTGATATTTCCTTTCTGACTTCGAGTGCGAATACTATATCATCACTACGTACGGTGTACATTACATTGGTGTGAGGGGATGTGCTATTGCTGAGATTTCGAATTTTCGTAGCTTGCCCCTGCCACAGGACGTCATATTTTGTGTTTTCGCATGATGAATTGATCGCGGTATCCCAGAATGTGGTGCCAAATTCCGGATCAGTACAGGTGCCTGTCAGGTATGGACATGCAATATTGTTGCGGATTAGAATGTTGTTATCTTCCAATCGTACAGGGCTGATATAATCAGTGATAGTGATTGTGATGGCGTGGATGACTATGACATCTTGCCAAGAGTTAGCGCCCGATGTGTAGGCGACTCCAGTGCACGCTCCGTTGCTGTCGATCACACCTGCTATTACTTCGGAATAGTTGTTGGTGCTATTAGGCTTGATATCAGCAATCATTCGTGCGTTGATTAGCCTGTACGTTCCATCAGTATGCAATTTTAAGCAATCGTCACGGTTAATGTCAGCTATATAGGTGGATAATCCTCCCGGGACCAGGGATAGATGGCTGAACATACCACAGTGGAAAACTGATTGGATGATGTTTATTTTACATTGGAATGTATGTACGGACGCTGTTTCACTCAGCTGTAGGAGTTGAATCTCTTCGTTTTCATTTTCGATTTTTACGTTTTCTATATGACACTCGCCTAAGTTAACTAGGGATATTGCGGTTATATTTACATGATCGTGGCCGCAATCGTAGGCAATGATTGCTTCAGTGAGGTTGACTGCTACTAGTATGCTTACTATTGTCATTAAATGCCTGATGTGCCCATGTGCATCTACAAAGGAGAAACATTAATTTAAAGGGTGTGTCTTATACTATCTTCGTAGTTGTACTTAATCTAGGATATTTTTATAGTTATAGCTATTCTAAATTATGTGGTTGTGGACTCATTCATTTCTTTCATTGTCTACTATGGGTAGTAAACATATCTTGGTGATAGGGCGTTTTAAAGTCGAATCTTTGCACTTCACTGTCACTACTCTCACTAGACCATCCGGTCCAGGATGAGTGTCAATGATACGTCCTAGTAGCCATTTCGTTGGCGGCATTCTTTCATCCTTTATTAGTACTAGGTTTCCTTCCTTTAGGTTTGGTTGTTGTTGGAGCCATTTGGGCCGTTGCTGCAATCTACTTAGGTACTCTGTATTCCAACGTTTCCAGAAATCTTGATAACTTTTTTGAATCAACTTCCAACGATCAAGGGAGCTTGGTTTAAGATCGATAAGATTATTTTCTGGAGGAGCTATTAGAAGGTCTCCTATTAGAAAGTGGGCTGGAGTTAGAGCGCTGCAGTCTTCTGGGTCATTTGACATGGGGCTTAGTGGTCGTGAGTTTAGACAGGCTTCTATCTGCGTTAGACATGTACTCAGTTCTTCATAAGTCCATAAGACATTTCCCATTATGCGGCGGAGGTGGTGCTTCGTTGATTTTACTCCACTCTCCCATAGTCCTCCAAAATGCGGAGACCCTGGCGGTATGAAATGCCATTCCACTCCTTTGTTTGCTAGGTTGACGTAGACTTCAGTTGATATACCCCATTGATCTTGTAAACTTATTTCTTTCAGCTTTCTACTGGCTCCTACAAAATTAGTACCGCAATTACTGTAAATGTCGCTACATAATCCTCGCCTACCACTAAATCTGCGAAATGCAGCTAAAAATGCTTCTGTAGATAGATCACTGGCGGCTTCTAAATGTATTGCCTTGGTCGCTAGGCATATAAAAATGCAAATGTATCCTTTCGATGTTTTTGGTCGACCTCTACATTTAGATTCTTTGAGTGTAAATGGTCCGCAGAAGTCGATTCCTGAATGTAGGAATGGTCGTGTCAATTGAACCCTGTATTCGGGTAAGTCACCCATCAATTGTTGTTGGGTATTTGTTTTTGTCGATAACAGATTAAGCATCGGTGTATTGCCATTCGTATAGCATTTCTGGCATTAATAATCCAGAATTTTCTTCGGATGACATTCATCATCAATTGCACTCCTCCATGTAATGTAATTTGATGTGCATCATTTATAATCAATTTGGATAACTGACATTTTTCTGGTAGGATTATGGGATGTTTCTGATTATATACTAATGATGAATGTCTGAGGCGTCCGCCTACTCGTAGTATTTCCTTGGCGTCTATAAATGGGTTTAAATTTAGAATGCGGAATTTTGTAGAAAGTGGTTGGTAAGTCTTTAGTGCCCCTATTTCGGTTTTATATTCACCATGTTGAACTAGCATGATTAGAAGTTCTAAGCTCTCGTTTAATTCACGTTTTGTTACACGGTCTTTAAATCGATGATTTGGCGTTGTTCTACAATTATGGATGAATCTTCGGCAGAGTGCTGTAATTCGCAGCAATTTGCCCAAACTTGAAAATCTAGCTATATAGTCTGAGCTTATTTCACAATGATTGATATGTACAGCTGCTGTACGTTTGAGTTCTATCTTTGTGGTTGGCTGGGTAGGTAGGGGTTTGGGCCAGTGGGATACATCCTCCTTCAGCCACTGGGGGCCCGTCCACCATAGTGGATGGTACACTAATTCTTGGGGACTTATACCTCGACTCGCACAGTCAGCTGGGTTATCCTTGGTATTAATGTGTTGCCATGTACCATTGTCCATATTTTGGAGGATATCGCTGACTCGGTTGGCTACAAACGTCTTCCATCTGGATGGATGACCTTGTAACCATGCTAAAACAATAGTTGAATCAGTCCACATATATGTCTTACTCTCTGGCAGTTGTAATGCATTCTTTACTTGAGTTATGAGCTTTGTTAATAGCGTTGCTCCGCATAATTCAAGTTTTGGAAGGCTAATCTGCTTTATGGGTGCAACTCTGGTCTTGCTTGTTAGAAGACTCACGTATCTCTTTGACTGTTGTACTACCCGTATGTATACTGCGGCTGCGTATGCGTGTGTTGATGCATCACAAAAACCGTGAATTTCATACTCTGAATTATTTTGTCTATAATTTATCCATCGAGGTATCGCTATCGTTTCGATTTGCTTCAGCTGGGTTCTGAATGTCTCCCATTCTTTAGCTAATGAATCTGGTACTGGATCATCCCCATTTAGGCCTGATTGCCATAGTCGCTGCATCAAGATTTTAGTTACAACAACCACTGGGGCTAGCCAACCTAATGGATCAAATAGCTTCGAAATTTCTGAGAGCAACCTTCTTTTGGTAGTGACTTTCTCGTAGTCGGAAGTTACCTTGAATTGAAATGTATCTGTACCTGGTTGCCAATGGATTCCTAATGCCTTAATGGTCTCGTTTATGTCAATATCCATGAGCTCTTTCAACTCCGTCTCATCTTCTGGGATTCCCTTTAGGGCTTGTTTGTTGTTACTGGTCCATTTTCTTAGCCTTAACTTACCACTTGCTAATATTTTCCTGATGTTGGTTTGTAGTTCAATAGCGTCTTCAACTGAATCTGCCCCGGACATGAGATCGTCAACATAGAAATCGGTCATAATTGTGTTGGAAGCCCTTTTTGATTGTCCTCTTTCGTCCCTTGCTATCTGCTGTAAAGTGCGTATGGCCAGATATGGAGCGCTCGCTGTTCCATACGTTACTGTCAGTAGCTTGTATTCTTGAATGGGTTGTGAAGGGTCTTCCCGCCACAAAATTCGTTGGTAATCTGTATGTTCTGGCGTCACTAGTATTTGTCGATACATCTTTTCGACATCGGCGGTGAAGGCTATTTTATATATTCTCCACCTCAATAGAATGGTGGCAAGTTCTTGTTGGATTGTTGGTCCCACTAACATGTTATCATTTAGCGACTTATGATTTGCTGTCTTCGCTGACGCATCGAATACTACTCTGGTTTTAGTGGTGGTACTATCGGCCTTGAATACAGCGTGGTGTGGAAGGTAGTTAGGTTTACATGCCTTACTTGTGTTTCCATAAGCAACACGTTTCATGTGCCCCAAACTTTCATACTCTCGCATAAATTGCACATATGCTGTTTTTAACTCGATGTTCCCCTGCAATTTGCGTTCCACGTTTAGAAAACGCTTTACTGCTAAGTTTCTGGACTCTCCGAGGTCTGGTCTTTGGATAAAGGTTTTGAATGGAAGTGATACTACATATCGACCTTCGGCAGTGCGGTAATGTGTGTTGGCGAATATACTCTCACATGCTTCTTCTTCTGGTGTTAAACGTGGTTTGGTAGGTAAGTTTTCAATTTCCCAAAATTGTTTCAAAAGGTTGCTAATGCTCACATTGGTTTCGGTATGCAGGCTTATTATATGAGTCGCTTGGATGTCCTCTATGGGTCCTGACAATATCCATCCTAACACTGTCTTCTGTGCAAGGGGAGCTCCATCTTCTCCTTTGAGTTGATCCTCATAAATGAGTGTTGGGTATATATCGGCACCCAATAGCACGTCGATTTCCCCTGGGTTTAGGTACGATGGATCAGCCAGTTGAATTCCCTCTAGGTGAGTCCAGCGTTTTGGTTCTATTTTTTTGAGTGGCATTAAGCCGGTTATGGTTTTCATTACTAAGGCTTGAAGGTTGAATTTTTTATTTTCATTACAATTAAAATGTGGTCTTACATCAAAGCTTACTGCATATTGGGTAGAATTGGCCATTTTTGCAATTCCATTCACTATAATGTTTGCAGGGGTTTTCCTCAATGATAGAAGTTGCGTGGCTCGTTCAGTTATGAGCGACACTTGGGAGCCTTGATCGGTTAGAGCCCATAAGATGCAATTTCCAGTGGATTTAGAGTACACTTTAATTAATGCGGTTGCTAATAACACGGTATTTGGAATATATCCTTTCACAAACAGGTTGTTCACTGGAATTTCGTTCACTTCATCGCGCTTATCAACGGTCTGGGTATTGATGTACGATTGTTTGTTGTTGTCTTGGATAGACGGTCTGTCCTGGGATCTTTGGGGATTAGATGGTTCAAAATGTATCATGGTGTTATGCCGCTTGTTACATCTTAGACAGCTAACTGGATGTGGGCAATCTTTGGTGGTGTGTTTCAGTGAGAAGCAGTTGAAACATCTACCTTGCTTCTTTATGAATTCATGCCTATGCTGGACATTCATATTGATGAACTTGGTACACTCTCTTATTCTATGGAACTTTTGACACAATGGACATTTCTGGGAGTTGCTGGGGTTGGTTGTACGGCGGTTTTGGTCGTGTCCCTTTTGGACGTGATGCGATTCTACACGGCGATAATTTCCCTTGGTTCCATGAATGGCCTCTAATGTGCGGAAATGGTTTTCTAAAAACTCTGTGAATACCTTTAGTGTAGGGAGGGATTGGGGTTGGCTGAGAGAACTTAGTGTCATTTCCCATTGAGCAATTGTATCCTTTGATAATTTGGCTGTTAACAGATGGATCAGTATTGGATCCCAGCCTTCGGTGCTCACTTCAAGTCCTTTTAATGCTTCTAGTACTTCATTCACTTTATCGAGAATTCTACGAGTGCCCAATGCAGTGTCGGCATTCATTGAAGGAATGCTCGTTAGCAGCTGCAATTGAGTATTCACTAGGATTCTATGATTTTGGAATCTGTTTTTCAATATTGACCATGCAGCCTTATAATTAGTCTCAGTTAGTTGCAGGTGTTTAATTAAGGTTGCAGCTTCACCACTCAAACAAGTTTTCAGGTAATGAAGTTTTTGAACCTTGCTGATGTGAGGGTTTTTATCGACAATCGCATCAAACAAGTCATGAAACGACGACCATGATTCATAATCTCCCGAGAATTGGGGAATATTTATTCGCGGCAATCGGATCTCATTAACTTCACGTTTATAAAAGGAGCATGATTGCTCTGGGTTGAAGTTACTATGGGATTCATTGTTGTCTGTGTCGAGTTCCTTCACTTGGTCTAGCATGAGACCGTTTATTGTGCAGTATAGATCTTCCATTTCACTATACTGGTCATTTGCAAAATACGGGAGTTCGGCATAGGTGCTGGTGTACTGACTCAATAATTTGTGATGAATGTCTCTACAGTCATCCCATGCTTTCTCCAGAAGCTTTTGCTTTCCTTTTATATAACTTTCTGTGAGCTTGTCCTTGGCTGTCTTTTTATAGTTTCGTGCGAAACGTTCAAGCTCATGCTGGTTGTTGGATTGAGCCTTTAATAGCTTTTCCATTTTTGCTGCTTCAACTGGCACCGACATTTTCTTAATTTCTAGCACAACACCTAGCTATGGAAATCTCACTTACCTTGTTGGGATAGTTGCAGTTGATGGATGATGATGTGGTTGAGGGTTGATCACTTCCTTCTATCGCAGGTTTTTTTGGTGGGTTGGTGGGTTTTATTCACTTTCACTTTTTTCACTTCGCGACACGCGAATCCGGCTCGAAGGACCATAAAAATGTTAACGCAAAGAGAGGAAAACACGGGATTGTGGTCAAAACAAGAATACAAAATTATTAGGAATAATAAAAAATTATATTTAACTGTATTTAACTATTTAACTTTTTTATATCAAACGGAATAGTCTAATGTTTACACAAAAAAAAGACTCAAATTACAATTAATTGTAAATTAACGGGGCACGGGTTTTTAGACACGACGCAACGCAACTTCTTTTTCGAGTGCCCGCCGTCCTCAGATTTTTGTCACTCGACACCTCCTGATCGTCGATGGTTGTTCCGGGTGGGTCATCTGGTCGTTGCTTGTTGTAATATTTAGGTCGTTCATTCACACTTGATGCATTTGTTGACCGGGCATTCGCGTTGAGCAATTCTGCTGATTTTATTAATTGCTTCATAACGCGAATGTGTGTCAATTATTTACCTGGGTGAATGAACGCCTGAACAGCCCTCTTGAGACGGCCGCCATGGATCTAACGGTAAATTGAGTATACTATATTGCTTATTGTCTTCTAGTTATTATACCATTTTATTTGATTCCCATGTTGAGGGTGTTGTGAAGACAATGGTAATTCGCCCTCTTGAGATAGTCGCCATGGATCTAACGGTATATTGAGTATCTTATAATGCTTATTGTATTCTACTTATCGTACCCTTTCATTTGATTCCCATGTCGAGGGTGTTGTGAAGAAAATGGTAATCCGCCCTCATGAGACGGGTGCCATGGATCTAACGACATAGTGTATTGTGTTGTGTAGGGTTCTCCAGGCTAGTGGAACCAGCCTTTGCTCGTGGCGTCTAGTGACTGCCTTATTTGTGTTTAAATAAAAAGATTATATATTTTTATTTATATATTTTTATATCCCGCAAGCAATTTATGCATGTATCGCCCGGAGTGAGCGTCAGGGAATTACTGACTTTAATACAGCAATCTTACGACTATTAATACTATTAATTTATCCTACTGCGCTTACAAAACTATTCGTTACATAATTATTCTATTTACAATCTACTTGCAACACAGTAGCTAATAATAATTGTCAAATCAAGTTACTGTCACAATTACAATTAATTTATGTCAAAGTGTTTCTCATAGTAGGTTTCTACAGTGCTTTTGATAGTACACATACTACATCCACTACATGTAGTTTCTTATAGTCTCAAATTTTTGTGGGTCAGTTCGTACATCATCCTTCGTTATTAAATGCCCAAAGTAAACTACTTCCGTTTGCAGGAAACTGCATTTTTGTGGATTGAGTTTCAAGTTATATTCTCTTAACCTGTCAAATGTTCTTAATAGGCTCCTATTGTGATGCTGTAAGCTGCATCCAAAGATTATTATGTCATCTACATACAGGAAACTTTCCGCATCCAATCCCGCTAATGCTACAGATAGCATGCGTTGAAAACTGTTCGTCGAAATTTTTAGTCCAAATGGCAATCTTTTAAATTGATAATGTCCTTTATTTGTCGAGAGTGCCTCGATTGTTCTTCTAACTCAATTTGTCTAATGTTGAAAAATATTTTGCTCTTCCAAGATTAACCAGAATGTCTTCTAACCTTGTTAAAGGAAACTTACCGTCACTTATTTTCTTATTCAGTTGTCTGAAGTCTACTACCATCCTCCACTTAGTTTCTCCATTTATACTTTTCTTGGGTACTACAAGCAATAGTGAATTGTATGGGCTTTTAGTGTTCTATAATCCCATCTTCCAGTAATTGATCTACTTGCTTGTTAATTTCTTCCAATTGACTTCTTGGTAGTCTATAGTTTTTTATATATATTGGCGTCTTTTCTTCTAGCAATACTTTTTGTTTATAGAAATTGTTTACAGTCAACTTATCTTTTTCCAAGTAGAATATGTCTACATAGTTCTTACAAATTTTGAGTAGTTTCTCTTTTGCTTCTTCATCTAAATTTACTGTATTCAACTCCTTCTTTAATTGCTCAAATCTTTCTTCCATGGATTTCTCATTATACGTCCTTTTCATATAGTAAAAGTTCCTTAGCGGGTAGTGCCTTAATTTTGGTATTTTCAATTTTACTTCTTCCTCATTAACGTTTACCATCTTTATATGCTTTACCCCTTTTGCTGGTAGTATCATGTTTGCTATATATACTCCTTCAGCTATCTTTTCATTAAATATTATACTGTCTCTTCTAACTCTAGTTTAACAGCTTGTAATATCTGTGTTCTACCAGGAATTGTCACATACTCGTCCTCTGGAATACTCGTATCTATTGGTATTTCTATTTCATCTAGGTTTGTCTGTACTAAGTATGAAGTTCTCATAGTCTAACTTACATCCATGCTTAATGAAGAAATCCTTCCCTAAGAAACCATCTGTTGTTATGGGAAAGCTCTCCGCAGCCACATGTATTTTATGTGCTATGTCTTCGTTCTCTACTCTAAATTTTAACTCTATAGTCCCTATAGTTTCTACTTCTTCATTCGTAACACCTGTTATTATGCATATTTACTCGTCTATCTTTTTGTCCTGCGATAATTTATTTATTTTTATTATTGATATATCAGCTCCAATGTCTATCAGGCACGTTGTATTTTCATTTTTGTTCGCATTAGTTCTTATCTTTACATAGTTTGCTAGTTTTTCGTTGCTTATGTTATATATCTTTATATATTTTTTATTATATAAGTTTCTTCTTCATCCCTCACCTTTTTTTCTGTGGGGACGGCTAAGGAGTTGCCCAACTTTATTCTATTTATTCTGTGCATCGGTCTGTCTTGTCTTTCTTTTTGTTTATTATTGAACACTCGTTTTCCTTGCTCTTGATGATTCAAGTACTGCTTCCTTTCTCTTTGATTTTCAAACCTTCTTTCATTCGCTGATATCCCCAATTATTCTTTCTATTATAGTTATGTGTGTTGTTTCGCCATTTCTCATAGCTATCATTACTTCTCTCTCTGCAGCCATTCATTCTATTAAACTGCTTTGGCTGCCATCCAGACCACTTAAATTTTCTTGATCTGTTTGCTAACATTACTTGTTTCGTTTGTCCATCATTTGCATCTACGACTGCTGCTAATTGTACAGCTTCATTCATCGTCTGAGGTTGTGCTGCAAATAACGTGCTTTTTATATTATATTTCAAACCTGCTTTAAAAGCATTCATAGCTAATTGATCATTCAATTTAACTATCACTTTCCTACTTTCTTCTCCTTGCTCAGCTATTTGCGCTGTATTTAATTCTGCTGTTAGCGTTTCAATTTCATCTGCAAACTCCTCTACCGATTTGTTATGTTGGTTTGCTTTGGCTAAGCTGGCTTGTATTTTCAATGGGTTCACTGTTGGTTTAAACAGTCTTAAGAATATTTCTTTAAGATCTTCGTAGTTCGTTGGTGATGTTTCATTGCATAACCTGTTTCGTACTTTATCATTTAGTCTTGTCTTTATCACAAACTTTATCAGTTTCTCCTTATCCCCATCTGTTTCTAATGTGTCCCTTACACATTCTACTAGATTTAAAAAGTTATTTAATTTTTTACTGTCTCCATCGAATTCTGGAATTAGTTTTATCGCTACCGTCATATTGAATGCCATTCTGTTATTTATTTCTGGTAGTCTTTCTTGTACTACCTCTGTCTCTGCTTCCCCTTCTATCGTTCTTAGTACTGTTACTATATTAGCGCACCTTTCCTTTATAATATTATTTACTTCCTCATATATACCTCTATGAACCTCTGATTTATATCTCTTATACTCTCATTTTCTTCTAAGTTGTCTATTATATTTTGATGTTTGCCTTTACTCTCATCTATTTCAAACTCCTTTTTCAACAGGTACTCTGACGTGAGTATTCTGCCTGTATTCTTTTTCAATGACTCTAAAATTTTAGTTATTTCTTTTACTGTTTGTTCTAACAGATTCATCTACCTTCTAACAAGCTCAACGTAAATTAAAATATCAAGAAAAGAAAGAAAAGAAAAGAAAATTTTACATCTAATCTCCCCTTTTTTATTTATTTATTTATTTGTTTGTATATTTTATCTAAATTAACCTTTAACTAATTTAATTATTTTTATTTTTGGCCTGCCTTTTAGCCGCAAACTACTAATTTTTTATTTTTTTTTTTTTTGCCATTAGCAAAAATGATTTTTTTTCTTTTTTATTGGTGGCAATGGCCGCGTTTATGCCAGGGACACTTTAGAGTAACTAACTTAGCACTGAAAATTTGGTTGTCGTCTTCACCGGGACGTGTGACATTTCTCATTAATTGTCAAAATGGATGATCAAGTCAATAAAAATTTAATAAATTACCATGTAATTCGTTCAAAAACAGTTATAATTTGGAAACAAATGCAAAATAAACGTAAAAGGTGTGTATATTAATACAAATTAAATAATTTTGTTGTTTTTCTTCTTAAAATACTATTTTCAGATTGGCTATAAATGCTTGGAAAAAACAAATAGACAAATATTTAGAAGTTCTTCAAACTATTATATCTATCTACCGACCACGCCTTAAATCCATAGGATACCACTAACGCGATCGTGAAGTTGGGATCAACTTATTAACGGCATTAAATGAAAGGTTTGGAGAAGAATTTCGTATATCCCATCAGCAATTCATATGGTTATGCGAAATACTTAGAACAGACCTTAAAATAAAACCTAATCCTCTTTCTGGAAAACAAAAAAAGGCCTCAGTAGAGGAAAAGGTTGCAATAACACTTTTCAAATTGAAAAGTTGTTGTGAATACCAAGTAGTAGGAAATACTTTCGGGTATGCCAAATCTACAGTGCACAAAATATTTTATGAAGTCATAAAAGCTATTGTAAAACGGCTGTCCAAACAGGTCATCAAATTTCCAAAGGGCGACGAATGTGAAGAAATTTTTCATAATTTCGAGGGTCTTTGTGGTATTCCGCAGATTGTAGGGGCCATAGATGGTACACACATTCCTGTGACTGTCTGCAATAACGGAAGGCGAGATTTTACCAATAGAAAGGGGTGGACATCCATTGTTTTGCAAGCAGTGGTAGATGATAAATACATGTATATAGTTATTTTTTTGTAGTTTTGTGCATTCTAAAAGTATATATCGACAATTTTGGTTTGTTTCTAGGTTTAGGGATATTTCCTGCATATTTCCCGGCAATGTACATGATGCAACAGTCCTTAAAGGATCGCAGCTATACAAGGATGCAGCAATAACATTTCCAGCTGTAAGTTAAAAATATTCCATATAATTTAAAATTAATAAACATGTTTTTTGTATTTCAGTCTGACTACCATATTAATAATATGAGGATACCTTACTTTCTTTTGGGCGACCCGGCTTATCCCTTATTGCCATGGATTCAAAAGGATTATCCTGGCACGGATTTGGATGACAAGAAGGCATTGTTTAACCTTAAATTAAATGCAGGACGAGTAAAAGTGGAACAAGCCTTTGGTATTCTAAAATCTTGTTGGCGAATACTTTCGAGAAGGTCAGAAATAGATGTAGATTTTATGCCACAAGTTGTAGCAGCATGCTGCACTCTACATAATATATTACTGAACAAATCTGATCTTGATTTTATTCGTGATGAAGGGAACGCTGAAACGCAGTCAGAAAATTTCGTGAACATTGATGGCAGAATAATTAGAGACACTATTGCGGATTTATTGCATGGTAATCAATAATTTTACAACTTCCTTTTCTAACTAACACTGTTTTTATCATATATATCATATAATAAATTAATATTTAAGTATCAGAAATATTGCTGGCATAATGAGAACAAATGTATGATTATCTGAAATTAAAAAATTGGAAAAATAAAACAATATTTTATATCAAAACTTTATATAATAAGAATGAAACATAGTCTTCAAAGTGTTATTAAAATAACTCATCTTCAAAATATTATTAAAATTAACATAATAAATCACATTCGTAATAAAAAAAAAGGTTTCGTTTTTAACCAATAAAAGAAAATAACATAAACAAAGTTTTTAAATGAAATAAAGGGTAGCTTCAAAAACTCATCACTCCAGCATCACTGCAGAATTCAGCAACAAACTGCTGAATTCTGCAGTGAGGCGGTAGTGATGAGTTTTTGAAAATACCGAAAGTCATTAATCATTCCACGCGGTAATATATAGGTTGCGGTGGAGTATTTACTTCACCAAACAATTGCAAAATAAAGGTCTGGTCGTTGGATTGTATTTCTCGCAGAAAATCATGGTCGTCCTTTTGCATTTTATCAACCGAAGTAATAAGCTTTTCTGTTTCTTGTTTCATTGTACTCTTAATTTCACCTGTCATACTTTTTACTACAGCTTGGTAGCTTTTATTTTTCCCTATGTTAAATAATAGATATTAAACAAATAATTATAACATATTATTTCAATATTAGTCTATATTCTTACTTGAACAGCCGCGGGACGTTGGAGGTATATTTTCAATCATACCTTCTTCTATAATACACTCCATACTATCATTTGCATCTGTTTCAAAAACTGTGTTTGAGGCACTGCTCTCTACAAGAAAACGTTAACTTATATAAAATTTAAATCATATAACTCAATTATTATCCTACCTCCTCTTGATTCAAAGCCTGTATATTTAAAAGAAGACGCAGGCCGATCTCTTATTAGTTTTTCCAGCTTATTGTAAAAACTATCCTCCATTCTCCTTGATCCACTTTTATTATTATTTGAACTCATTTGGAGAAATTGAGATTTTAATTTCTGGAACTTAAATTTAATTTGATCTTCATCTCGATCATACCCAAATTGCAATAATTTATTTTTTAATAATTTGTAAATTTCTTTGCTCCTGGTTTTCTTGTCATCCATCTTCTCCATAACCTTTTCTTCTAACATTAAATCTAATAATGTGTTTATTTCGGAATTTGTCCAATTGGGCTTGCGTTTATCCATTTTAATGCTTAAAATCTAAAATTTTAAATATGTTAATGCTGAATTAAAATATTATCAATATAATTTACTTACTCACAATAATTTACAATTTAGTCTAGGGAGTAAGGCGCCTGGCTAACATCCCAGAGGTCCCGGGTTCGAGTCCCGACAGAGCCCCACGGTACTTCGCCTTTCCCACCTGCCGCTGTCATAGCCTTCCGCTAGCACTGCCCCGCTCCACCAAGCGCATGTCATCGGTTGGTTGATGGGATTCAACTTGTTTCAGGAGGCATAACACTCCAGCGAGTTGTTTCTCATTGCCCCGATGCCAGAGTCGCGATAGAAATGGTTGGGGTTAGGTGGTTGTGGCAGTTCCTTCCTACTTCTCTCTTCCCTTTCACTATCTATCAACTAGAGCTTGCTGTTCGACATTGCACTCTATACGAAGAAAATAGATTGTCGACAGTACAAAGGGCTTTCCCTGAGCTCTAGTCTTCCACATAAAAAAAAAAGTTAACAGCAGCTAAGTGTTTTATGACGCACGCAGATGTCAATTTGTAGCTGTGTTAGATTTTAGCTAAGACAAAAAGTAGAGCTACTTTGCCTAACAGCTCCAAAAAAAATTTGATTTTATTCCGTTGTTAACATGGCTACCTGAGCTAAAGTAGTTTGGGCATAAACGCGGCCAATGGCTACCAAACGATACAACTCTGCCAACTCCTTGTTCAGCCTTGCCGCCTTTCCAGCTCTCTTCTTCTTTTTCTTTTGCTGCTCGTTTTGGTCGTCTTTCTTTTCTTCTTGCTTCTTGTTGTTCCTCTTCCGGTACTCCTCGATTGAAATCGGTTTAGGGCCCGCTTCTTTTTTAAATTCATGGGGCAGGGTTGCCATGTATTTTGTGGTGTAGGGTTCTCCAGGCTAGTGGAACCAGCCTTTGCTCGTGGCGTCTAGTGACTGCCTTATTTGTGTTTAAATAAAAAGATTATATATTTTTATTTATTTATTTTTATATCCCGCAAGCAATTTATGCATGTATCGCTGACTTTAAGGGCCGTGTTACAATTGAGGCTTTGGCTTCGACTTCAACTCCGACTGCAAAGAAAGTCCCCGGAGACTTCGATTTTAAAATTAAATTGTAGCTTTGACTGCAATCAGCTGTTTCCTTTCAAAGCAGAAGCAAAGTAGAAAAATCAAAATTTTAAAATGTCTGAAAAGGAATTGGAATTTTTTTTAATGTTGTTCGCAGTCTATAAAAAATACTCGGAATTCAAAACCGTTCCTTTCGCTTTAAAAAATTTGTTTTCAGTTTTTTCAGATAAAGTGAAGTTGGCTGCAGGAGGACGAAACTTTGAATTTTCTTAAAGCCGGACTGCAGTCGAAATACAGTCGCAGACAAAGTTCAGTCGAAGCTTTTATTTAATCTGCTTTAATGACATTACATGTAATCAAAGCCCGAAGTTAAGTCAAAGTAAAGTCAAAGCCCCAATTGTAACATCGGCCTAATACAGCAATCTTACGACTATTTATACTATTAATTTATCCTACTGCGCTTACAAAACTATTCGTTACATAATTATTCTATTTACAATCTACTTGCAACACAGTAGCTAATAATAATTGTCAAATCAAGTTACTGTCACAATTACAATTAATTTATGTCAAAGTGTTTCTCATAGTAGGTTTCTACAGTGTTTTTGATAGTAGGGGAGAGGGGGGCATAGTGGGGTATCTAAGATGTTATGGGTCATTTTTCAGCTAATAATGGCGTTAGGTTGAGTTTAATTTTTTTTTGGGTTGTACAGCATGTCTATCATTATTTGGCACGCCATTTTTTATTTTAGTAATAACAGTTTGGCTAACGGAATAAAATACATTCAGAGTGAAGTTTACCCCACTTTGCTCCGTACAGCGGGGTATAGTGGGGTACCAGGTGGAGCATTGTGGGGAGTACTATCTGGATTAGCCCTGTATTTTTAACCGACTTCAAAAAAGGAGGATGTTATCAATTCGACGCGTAGGTATTTTTTGGTCCTGTTCACGCATAACTTTTTTCACATATCATTCGAGTATAGTTTGTGGAGCAACATGTAGCTGTGCACTTTTTTGTAACCCTTTTTTTCTGACACCACACTATGCACTGCTTTTTCTATAGCCTCCTCCATAAACCCCAAGAGCGTTGATTCGTTTTTTCTTATATGTGCGAACAATAACTGAAACAAGCAATTGTTTGTGTAAATAAACCATCAAGTTATGAAGTTATGTAAACTATGAAGTTATATCTAATTATGAATAAATACGGGGCAGAGTGACACTAAACTCCTTGTCGATTGAATACCCCACTATGCCCCATTTAGAATACCCCACTTTGCCCCTTCCCCGCATTGCAAGATAAAATATTAACAACTACATATTACTTTTGGATTTAATAAAATTTTTTTTTTCGCATTCGTATCCGGAATAGTTTACAGTAAAATGTAGCACACAATCATAAACAGGACATTACTAGCACATAAATTAACTATGACACGAATAACAACAATTTTTTTTAACAAATACGTGATATTATTACTTTTGTTGCAAGCGATAAAACCGATGTCGCGAATAGTTGTAACATTAGCGAAGGTCATACTACGACTTAATACTAAACCCAGTGCGTCGTTTAAATTATCGTACTACTGTTTGTTCACATCAATTTGGTACTACCCCGCTATGCCCCGCTACCCCACTATGCCGCCTCTACCCTACACATACTACATCCACTACAATAGCTTATTGTATTCTACTTATCATAACCTTTCATTTGATACCCATGTCGCGGGGGTTGTGAAGAAAATGGTAATCCGCCCTCTTGAGACGGCCGCCATGGATCTAACGGTAAATTGAGTAGACTATTTTGCTTATTGTATTCTACTTATTATACCCTTTCATTTGATTCCCATGTCGAGGGGGTTGTGAAGACAATGCTAATCCGCCCTCTTGCGACGGCCGTCATGGATCTAACGGTATATTGAGTATACTATATTGCTTAGTGTATTCTACTTGCTATACGCTTTCATTTGATTCCCATGTCGAGGGAGTTGTGAAGACAATGGTAATCCGCCCTTTTCAGACGGCCGCCATGGATCAAACGGTATATTGGGTATACTATATTGCTTATTGTTTTCTACTTATCATATCCTTCCATTTGATTCCCATGTCGAGGGTGTTGTGAAGCAAATGGTATTCTTCCCTCATGAGGCGGGTGTCATGGATCTAACGACATAGCTTATTGTATTCTACTTATCTTAACCATTCATTTGATACCCATATCACGGGGGTTGTGAAGAAAATTGTAATCCGCCCTCTTGAGACGGCCGCCATGGATCTAACGGTATATTGAGTATACTATGTTGCTTATTGTATTCTACTTGCTATACCCTTTCATTTGATTCCCATGTCGAGGGAGTTGTGAAGACAAAAGTAATCTGCCCTCTTGAGACGGCCACCATGGATCAAACGGTATATTGGGTATACTGTAGTGGTTATTGTATTCTACTTATTATACCCTTTCGTTTGATTCTGTCGAAGGGGTTGTGAAGACAATGGTAATCCGCCCTCTTAAGACGGCCGCCATGAATCTAACGGTATATTGAGTATTCTATATTGCTTATTATGTTCTACTTATAATTCCCTTTCATTTGATACCCATGTAGAGCAGGGGCGTTTCCAGCCAACCGGCTTTGGGGGGGTAAGAAAAAACTTAAATATTTTTTTATTCCATAAATAAAAAACAATCAACATCAAAAAAAGATTAAAAGTGCGTGTCAGCTCCGACGATTGTCTTAAATTATATACAACTAGCTGGAACCCATATAAATCCCACATTTCCGCTTCTCCTTACCATCTCACCAAAAAAACCTTGTTGATCCATTCTGAACCGATTGCTTAGAGAGCCTCAGGATACACTATGTTCAATGTTTTTCCATTTGTAGCTAGAATGTCAAGATTTTCCGATTTTCCAACTCTTGAACAACCTACATACAGTTAACCGGGAAATGACACTTAATTGGCAAAATTCGTCCGGTATATTGGTCCCACAATTTGAATTTATAAGTTTTGATCATAAATTCGTTATTTGCTACCTTAAAAAACCCCAGTCACCGATTTTCATTGGGATCGGAACACAATTTGAAAATTCGTCGGCCATTTTGAATTTATAAGTTTTGACCAAAAATTCGTTATTTGCGACCTTAAAAACCTCTAGATACCCACTTTCATTGGAATCGGAATAAAATTGGCAAATTCAACCATATTTCTGCTTCCATTTTGAATTTCGGTCATATACGAGTATACCCCATGTTACTCGCTGATAATAGAGCTTTCTATTGGCGACAGAATTTTTAAAATCGGTTCGGTAGTTTTTGAGTTTATCCGGAACAAACAAACAATCAAATCTTTTCTCTTTATATAATATTATAGATAGGCAAAGGAAGCAAATGAACCCATATATTTATTTATATTGATTTGATAAAACATATTACATAAATTTTCTTTCCTACTTTTTAGTCTATTATATGTTTTTCGCCATTTTGTGGTGGCCGACATATTAGAATCAAAATGACGTCAGACAGATTACTGCATTAAAATCGTCATACCCTTTCATTTAATACCCATTCCGAGGGGTTTGTGAGGAAAAAAGTAATCCGCCATTTTGAATTTGGAATGACGCGACACAACTAATTGTATTCTATCTGTCATGCCCTTCCATTTGATGCCCATGTCGGTGGGTCGGGGAACACAATTGCAAAAATCGGGCGCCATTTTGGAACCGCTTCTTGATTTTTTTACAAAATGGTCAGGTATTCAAACAAACACAGATCAAAAATCTGCTGAAAAGATCATTCAAATTTGTGTGCCCTGCCCATCGTCCTCTCTCACCCTCTTCTTTATAAACCACTTTGCAGCCGACTCTTGTCGTGTCGTGTGTACGCTCGTGTGGAATCAGCCATAGCGTGCCATATTAGCGGGAGTCTCGGGTATCGGCCCCTTCCACGACTCTCCAGCAGTTTTGGAAAAATTCATCGTCATATATCGCCGACTAGATTCACCATAACTTATCTTGTTTGTTTGAAGTTGTGGTAATTTTTAAGAATAAAAATAAATAAGCGAACGAAAATTCTTAGGGGGGGTAATTACCCAATTACCCCCCGCCGTAAACCGCCCCTGATGTAGAGGGGCTTGTGAAGACAAAGTTAATCCGCCCTCCTGAGGTGGCGGCCATGAATGTAACGGTATATTGAATATACTATATTGCATGGTCATCGGAACTCAATCTGTGCCCAAATTTTAGCATGATCGGATAACCGCAAGTATTCAAAAATTCGGTTGCAAAATATGTACCGGGAAAATGGTAATCCGCGCTCTTGAGACGGCCGCCATGGATCTAACGGTATATTGAGTATACTATATTGCTTATTGTATTCTACTTATCATACCCTTTCCTTTGATACCCATGTCTAGAGGGTTGTGAAGAAAATGTTAATTTGCAGTCTGGAGGCGGTCGCCAGGGTTTTAATGCTTTATTGAGTACACTTTATTGTATTGTCATCGGAGATAAAGCTGTGTGCAAAATTCCAGCGTGATAGGATAAGCGGAAGTATTCAAAAAATCGATTACAAAATTTGTTCCGTGAAGAAAACAGTAATCCGCCCTCTTGAGAAGGCCGCCATGGATCTAACGGTATATTGAGTATACTATATTGCATTGCAATTTGTACCGGACAAACAGACAGACAAGAAAGCGAGCTAATAAAAACGTTTTAAAATGAAATGTTTATTGTTAACAATGAAATAATTAGTGTTCAAGGGTGTATTTTGTACATTAATTTTTGTCGAAATCTAACAATGAACTAACGTCTACGATGGGGTGTCTGTTCTTACATGAGCTAAGGCACACGCCGCAGATACCGGATCATGCAATCCCTGCTTTGCGGCAACCGCAAAGCAACCCACACGTAGTCGTGCATCGGCAAAATATCAAGTTCAAAACGGAGTCGGCTGCCACAGACCCTTTCGTATTTTGTGTTCAGCGAGGGCGCAAGCGAAAAGGAAAGAAGTAACCTCTCTAGGGTGTTTTTCCAGTAAAGGACAACGCAACTCTCAATCTCACCCAAAGCACTAATGTGGTAGCGGTGGCTTCCTTCACCGCCGCATGAACTGGAAAGAGTCCTCCTACCTTTCTTCAATTTGCCATCAGTACATTGCCTATGTACAGAAACATTACGATGAAAATTGTATGGGTTTTTGATGTTTATAGTGATGTGAACAGCCCAAAACGAGCAGAGCATAAGCGAATAGGGCTCACAAAAACTTCGGCTGCACTCAACTATAATGAAACTACGTCCATCACAGTTCAACAGGAGCATTTTATTGCTAATCAAATAACAAAACAAGACCGACGCGCTTCCTCACCGAGAAAAGGACAGCAGCAGGGATTGAAACAACTGTTGCTACAGTGTATGCTGTTGGCACTATTGAGAGGTGTGATTTGGATAAAGCTTCTGTACATCCAGCGGTAGTAATAGTGGGGGAAGATGTGGACTTGATACATAGTTCTTCTCATTGGGTTGGCACCACCATTTATCAGCATGTACTTCATAAAGCCAGGCCTTGGGAAAGCGGAGACCAAATTATTTTCGGTGCAAAAACTTCAGCAGCTTCCATTTGCCAAGACGATCCTTCTTCCACATAGCGAAACCGACGGCCTCGGCGATACACGGAAGGAGCAAAGCGGAATCGCTAAGCTCTTGGCAGCAAACCCTGGCCTCATCCTCATCCATGAAATCTTAGAAATATTCCCAGATCCCTTATCATCTCCTGAAGATATGCAACAGGCTGTCGAGAAGCCTTTTCTGGCTGTATACCAAACGCCTGCACATCAAGACAACCTGAACAAGCATCGCTACACGACATTTTTGATGGAGAACTATTGTGCAGGATGGGGAACAGACACTGGCAGTGACTCCCATTTGGTAGGAGCAACCAAACTCTAGATATAACAAGTCTGTCTCATTTTAGTAGGTATTCCGGCACCTTGGCGTGAGAACTTTTTGGTGACCTTGGGAACTAGGTCACGGGCGGTCATTGATCTTGGGAACTGGGTCAGGGAAGTAGGTCAAGGTCAATCACCTGTCATCAATCAATCAATCAGGGCCGTGGGATGTAGGTCAAGGTGGTTGACCTTGAAACGCTTGGACGAGTCGGTCAGGGTCGGTGGCTTTGGGCTCGGCGGCCTCGGCTGGGCTGGGGCGGGGGACTCGGCGGGGTCCTCGGCGGGGGACTCGGCGGTGGTCTGGGGGCTTGGCTTGGCAGACATGGCAGGTACCGGTCGCTTAGGCATGCAGCTCCAAAGATGGCGCACGTGCTCATTTGCAGCCGCGTACTAATGGGCTGCTATGGGAGATCTTGCACTCTGCCCAGGCAAGCAAGCATGTGTTTCTATAGGACCCCACACTTTGGCCAGACAGTAGTGGCCTATGAAATGGCGCCAGCGTGTGTGCCCGAAAGCGTTGTCCTAGGAAAGGTGTGGGCCACGTCAGGGACTCAACATGAAGCGAAAGGGGAAAGTAGTGGAGTTGCCTATGTGCAAATCTTGGCGAGTATTGCATGGTTGTTGTTGTTGTTATAACCTGAACTTATGAAACCGAGTGAATGAATGAGAAATAATTTATTATTTGCCGACTACGGCGGTAGCTAAATGATATTGATATCTTACACTCTGTACAAGTCATTCCCTAGAAAAAACGCAAACGTGGTTGGGATTCGAACTCGCGCCGCACGAAACCGAATATAAAAAACCAACGCCTTGGCCAAATTGACCAAAACGGCAGTTGGATGAAGTCGGGTTATTTGTGTACATATATGCAGTTGTGGAATTCTATTTTTAGATCTTGCGAGGTTTACCTGTGCGACCCGACGAAAATAATGTGCACATGATCGTGATGAGCCCGCGAAATGAGAAAGAAAGAAAAACAAAACAATAACAAAAAAAACTGCAGCAGCAGCAATTTGAGAAGCAAAATCTGCCGGTTTAAAATGAAAAAAAAGGAAACGACGGTTCAAGACGTGGAAATAAAAAAACAACTTCTGCGTGAATGAAATTTTACGGAAATATTTATGCTTTATTTTTAAAAAATTAAAGATAATGTGTGTGAGAAAGGGAAAGGCTGTGTGTATGTGATGTTCATATTACATCATGTTGTTGTTTCATTATAGAAAGAGACGATGTTAATTACTAACAGTAGTTAATAATATTATTTGTAATAAAGAAAATGTTATGCGAGAACAAACAAAAGCATTTATTAAATTCAAAAAGCTGTTTTGACCGTGTGGATCTAAAAGAAAAGTAACAGGAACAGAAGCAAAATCAGAATCACAACACACAATAGCATACGTATGATCGTAGTTGCAAAGACCCCGCAAAAGAAGAGGAAATAAAAAACAAAATAATCAGCCATCAAGTATCTCGACGGAATAAGAAAAGCAAAAGTAAAACTTGCAAGTTACTGCAGGCCGCCTTTAAGCGATTATTCGTAATATGCATAAGCTTACGCCATAAGAACCAGTTTATACTTGCGCATAGATTATCGCTTGGTAGAACATCCAGAGGATCACATGTTTGTTACTGTTTTTATTCAACGTTCCCCATACCCCTGATAAAAAAACAACATCACCTCTTACCGTTGGAAACATGTGATAAAAACGTTTATCGCCCGCGGGGCTCACGCGATACTTCCGATCTAAAATCGAAACAGCAGAATCGAAAAAAAAAGTCTGAAAAACACAGGTTTGTTGTTGCTTGATTCTTACCCTGGTAAAGGTTTAAAGGGAAATAAAAAAGCCGCGGCTCAATGAGAAAGAATAAAAAAGATCTTCTGCCTTTACTCAGTTAATGAAAAAGTGATCAATATAACTGGATATAATTGACTCATGATGGCTTTTCAAAAAATTTCTGTAGAAAAAATGTCCAAGAAATAGTTGTTGAAAAAACTAACTACAAAAATGTAGAAGCATTAAAAAATTGTTCACTAATATAAAAAAACGACATAGCATAATTTTAATATACATAATTTAGTATAATTTTTGTGCTAGTTCTTTAGAATACATTTGTATTTAAAACTAAAATTGTTTTGTATATTAAAATTCTGAAGAATAAGGTGTTATTGTTGGAGGAAAAATTTGTTTTTGCGTTTGAATACCTGTTATCAGGAAGGAAAAAGCATTTCTTGCTCTATGGAGTATTTGCAAGATGAGCAAACCCATTATAACAGGCGACCATAACGTGAAATAAGAAAGAAAGGCAAAATGCCCGTGTGGATCTTGCACACTAAAACCAGGTAAATTCCCAGCGAAGCCAATTTTTCGCTGCTTAAGAGGAGTCACAACATATGAATAACAATGTTACGCAAGGTGCCCCTTGCCCCACAGGCAGACAGTGTGGATGATGAAAGCAAAAATGGATCTTGAGCACTACCTATGAAAGGAATTAAGAGACACAGAGCAAGGCAGGGCCAATGATTTATGATGGCCAGGATTTTACAAACAATATTATCCAAGCGTTAAGGCTGCTTGCTTTACACCTTGTTGTAGTGGAAACGGTTCTGATCGAGCAGAATCTTTGCAAAAAAAAAAATCAAGCGAAGACTTGAAGTGCAGAATGTATGCTATGGTGAGGATGCTGCTGATCTTTCTGCGAACCTGTTGTGACTGCAAGGCGCCATACAATTTCGATTATTACGTGCGTAGGGTATTTTGTTGTTATTTTGTTTTGTTACGGTTGTTCTTTACGTTGTGAATGAATGAATTTTCGAGGAAGCGAAGTCGCACGTAAAACCCACTGTATGATGAGCTATTAAAAATTGTATTAATATTTATTTGTACATAAATAAAAGTTTTAAATAAAACGATTTATATATATTTTTATTTATTTATTTCTTTCAAAATTAATCGATCAAAAATATGATTATTAATACAATGCATAAGTATTTCGTAAAAAAGACGCGAATATTCAAATGTACATAGGAAGTTCTGCTTGGAATAAAAAAATCTTCGTATGTTAGGGTTAAAACATTTTTTTCGTTGCATTTGTCGCATACTTGTTGTAGTGTTCCTTTAGACAATCGGTAGCGTTGTTGTTATGTAACATGATAATGTTGAAAAATTTCAATATCTCAAATAATTTGTATAGTTCCGTCGGCTTGAGTATGATATCCCTTGTCTCTTTCGTGATATCTTCATGTTGCTCAAATTAAACTTGTACTCTGAATACTAACACTTTATGTTCAGAATTTTATAGCGCTGATCTCAGGTATGCATGATTGGTTACATAAATTCCCGCCACCCTGTGCAAAATCCTTCAAATAAAAACTAATTATTTTCCGGTCATTTAAGTCTACGTCACTCGAGGAAAATTGATTTAAAAAAGTTTTCAGACCTCGCCCCCTGCATCGGGAATATAGAAACACACAGCAATAATGCCCACAAGTTGATGAATGTTGTCGTTGCAATCGTTTTTTATTATTTAAAAAGGTGGTCGAATTATCTAATAAAAATTTTTTAAAGTGAAGATTGGTTGGGTATCTTCCAAACGAGTCAAAGTACTCCGCAGGTCCTTGTTTTGGAAAATAAAATGCTACCCAATGATTCCCGGCTTTATGTGCAGGATCCGTATTAGCTATTACGCATGCAGGTTTTTTTATTTTTAGCGGTAAATGGTTGCTCTAAAAAACTTTTTTGTTATGCGACTATTCGTTAATGCATTTGCTAGCTCAATCGTCTTCATGGGGTCGCATAAGTTTGAATTTCCCTCATCATCATATTCATCTTGAATATTTAATTGATGGTGTTTGTAGCGATATTGAGGAAAGTTTTCGGTATCATTATTCGCATCTTCAACCAACTTGTCTCGTTTTGTTGAGACTTTGTTAATTGATTCTAAATCTGAACTTTGCAAGTTTTCATCATCTTCTCCTTCTTCAGAAGTATAAAATTTTGACTCATCATCTTGGTTTTTACAGGGGTATTGGCGAATTTCACCGTAGTTTTGACTATATTTATTTACATCTTCAACCAACTTTGCTCGTTTTGTAATTGGCTCTGAATCTGAGCTCTGATCTGTTCCAAGAATTGGATTTTTGTTATTATATGGTTCCACTTGACTCTCTTCATATTTATCCATCTGCACTTGCTTAGAGAAAATATTACTAGATATATTCTCGCTGTTAGCATGTTCGGAAACTGTTTTCGGTGTTTGAATTTGTAAATATTCCCGACCTCTTCTTAATTTCAACATTTTATTTCTAATGATTTCTGTGGGGCTATGTCTATTATCATCCTCATACTCCATAGCATTATATATATCTTCATATTCTCTGTTTCTGAGTGTGTGCGTTGATCGTTTTTTATGTCTAACAAGACTCTCTCGACGAGTGAATGTCCTGTTACATTCCAAGCACTCAAACATAGTGATTGTAAGTTACTGCATTATATCGAGCGAGGTACGTATTTATATTCTGGTATCGGTGCGCCGTGCCGGTGTTGGTGTGACGCCAGAGTTGGTGCATCGGCGTTGGTGCGCCGGTGTTGGCGCACCGGTGTTGGTGTGACGCCATAAAAGGATTTAAATATACATTTATTTTCTTTTATATAGTTGAAGTCATGAGCTCAGACGGGATTATTTTAGACATTCAGTTTGTCAGTGGAAATAATGGCCAGCAGTTTGCTAAGGAGCTGTCGGTCTTACATTATGGCTCCCTTACACCAAGCTTATATTATTTTAAGCCTCCATACCGTTATAATGAATTGTCACCAAAGGCTAGATGGCAAGATGATTTCAACTTTAGCAAAATAAATGGATTAAGATGGAAAAGCGGAAATATCAATTACAACAAATTGCCTAGCATACTGAATGATTTATCACAGTCAACAATTTTTGTAAAAGGACTTGAAAAGGCTAAATTTATTGAAAAATGCGTTCCGGAAGCAAAAATAAAGCAACCTGAAATACCAAAATTAGAGAACCTGAAACAATTCCACACATTTTGTCAAATACACGGTAATTTAAAAGCTGTACGATGCGCTGTTCAAAATTGTGTTAATATTTTTTTATACATGTTAGTAAATAAAAGCATTGAATGAAAAGAAATATAATTTTTATTTATAAAAATCCAAATTTATTACAAACATATGTCAGTGATATCTGCAAGTGAATTAAAGGCAGGAGAAGTAGTAGGCGAGGAAAACTTAGGAGGCGAGGAAAAACTAGAAAAACAAAGGCAGTCAGAGAACGTAACCTAAACGAAGACGTGTACCTACGTGTACATTTTGTTTAATAATTATAATAAATATTTAATCTTTCAATATTGTTTTATTGGCATAATCACTTCAAAGCCTATCCTGACAATCTCAGAAGTGGGATTAATTGCTAAACTATAACATTGAAAGGATTTTGTAAAATTACAAACATACGATGCCGGACGAGCTAGAAAATTTGAGGTCAGCAAAACTAAAGGAACTGTGTGCGAATTATAAATTGCCGAGAAGTGGACCGAAACGAGTTTTAATTAAACGTTTGAGAACATTCTTTGTAGATAACCACATGAAAGATTTCGAATTTTTGGATAACGAGGAGGAGGACGAAGAAATTACCATGGCCTTAACGGAGGAGCACGCCTCCCAAGCGGAGACCGTTTTGTTTTATCCGGATGTCGCCTCCACACCGCAAATTCAAAAGACGAGTGTGTTATATTTTTATTTTTATTATAAACTTTTTCTCGGTACTTACCGATACCTCTTAACGTTTCCGAGTATTCAAAGAAAAGAACTCTCTTTCATTTTGGGCTTTATTATTATTGGCTATCAAATAACTATCCAGTAAGCTCTATGTTTACACTTCGAGATTGAACTTAATTGTCTATTTGCTAATTAACAATCCCTTGCTTTATATATACACTTCGAGATTGAACTTAATTGTCTATTTGTTAATTAACAATCCCTTGCTTTATGCTTACACTTCGAAATTGAACTTAATTGTCTATTTGTTAATTAACAATCCCTTCGTACACTTTATTTGACAAATTGTTCAGTGTACTTTATACTAGCACTTGGAGATTGCGCTTAATTATTTATTTTTTTTATTTTGATTATAGTTATAATATTTAACTGATTATATATTTTATTATTTTTATTTTTATTTTTAACTAACAATTTTTTCGTGCACTTCACGTAACAAACTATTCAGTGTACCTTACATTAGTACTTTGAGACTACACTTAATTATTTATTTTTTAACTAGCAATTCTTTCGTGTACTGTACGTAACAAACTGTTCAGTCTACTTTACATTGGCACTTGAAGGCTATTCTTATTTATTTACTTATTTAACTAACAATTTTTTCGTGCACTTATTATTGATTTTATTTTGCATTTTTCATTAATTATATACGACCGGTTCTACTGTTCACGAATCACCACTCGATTCCGCCTGTCACGAGTAAAAGCTTGTTTTAAAAAACCACCAAACCTGGTAAAGACAATTCCAAAGACAAACGCGACCGTCGTTTTTGAAAGTTAAATTACCACACTTTTTGGGAGAAACACCGTCCGCCGTTGATTAAAGGTTAAACAACACTCTGCGATCAATCAGTCGATCGATCGTCAGAACCATCGAAAAAACATTTTTCAAAAATCCGCCGACTACGAATTTTCTTCCGGGCCTTCAACCTTGGTGCAAGAGTCACCTGCTGGTGCTTGCCCCAAGGCTGAGGTCGCCGGCCGGGAAAGCGCATCCGTCGGCTTTTCTCCAAGTGCCCCGAAATTGCGCAATTTCCTTACGTTATTTTTATTTATTTCGCAAGGCAAATTACGCGAAGTTTTCCTCTGCCAATTTCTTGGCGGTTTCGGGTTACACTTGGAACCTTTTTATATTTTAATGTTCTGCACAGGTCATTTACCGGCCCCGTGCATTTTGTGTATACAACAAGTGCAACGACTTCAGTGAGGGACAGTTCAATAACGCTTGCGCCGGGTGTATCCACTTCCCGAGGTGAAGCTCCAGTTGATGTGCATTCAACGCAACGTTTAAACACGCATTTCGCTACGCACAACAATCAACAACCTAGTGGTTTGACCACTGCCCATTGCTTTGCGCCGGTAACAGTGGTCTCATCATATAACGCTCACACACCGATTGTAACGCATGTTCCAGCATATTCGATCTACCAGATAACCTCAATTCCAACTGCGCCAGCATACTCACAAACCGTGCCAGTTTTACAACCGTACCTAAACCCCCAAATTGTGTCAGGCAATGCGCCTTATGCCACGATGCCACTCCCGATAGGACAAGGCCCTCGTGAAATGAATAGTGCTGGACCATCATTTTCTAGCATCCGTGATGTTATTGAAGTCCTTCCCGATTTCCATCCGTTGGAAGCAGCATCTCTTAATTCGTGTCAATTCATTGAAAGGGTGGATCAGCTCAGAATTGCGTACGGATGGAACGATAAAGTGCTTTTGTTTGCTATAAATGCAAAGCTAAAGGGTCCAGCGAAATTATGGTTCGACAGTTGTGCTGTTTTCCACACATGGACGGAATTTAGGCAAAATTTCCTGCGAGACTTCCCGCATGAATTTAATGTAGTTGATATTCATCTGGAATTGGCGGAAGCAAAACAAGGTACATACGAATCGGGCGAAGAATTCTATTATCGACTTCTTGCACTGGGGAGAAGAGGTAATTTACCAGACTCTGCAATAGCAAAGTATATCGTAAGAGGTATACGGGATCGTGATTTCGTAAAGTCAATCGCTGCTACGGTATTTGTACACTGCGTCGAGTTGCTTACTGCAATTAAACGATACTATGGGTTTTTGAGCGCAAAACCTATCGAATCGAAACATACGGTAAAAACATCAAGTATTTCTACGCCTTCTGAGAACCAAAATCAATTCGCCTCAGTTAGAAAATCGATGTGCTACAATTGTCATAAACCGGGACACCTGTCACTTCATTGCCCAGAGCCTCAAAGACGATCAAGGTGTTCAAACTGTATGCGTACGAATCATAAAACCGAAGACTGTCGTGTACCTTCGAAAAAACAGCCTGTGCAGAACGTAAATGTTAACGAAATTCAACCGGCAAAAGACTTAAAACCATCCGATAAAATTATAAAGTCTATCAAATTAAATGGGAAAGTGTTCGAAGCGTTTGTCGATCCTGGAAGCTCATACACGTTACTAAGACGATCAAAAAGAATTGAATTATCAGGCAACTGTACCCCAACGAACATCAAGATCGCTGGCTTTGGAGGCGGAGTTTATCGTTGCACCGAAAAGTTTCAGATAAGTATAGAAATGGATATACAGTTATTCGATATTGAAGCGCTTGTTGTAGACGACAAATTTCTTGGTTTTGATGTACTTTTAGGAATAGATGTCCTGTGTCGTGAAGGAAAAAGATTAATAATACAAAACAGAAATTGTTGGATAGAAGAAGACTCGCCGTTGAGTATCAATTCTGAACTGACATCAACCGAATCAACAAAATTAAAATCAATATTGCAAAACTACCGCCATCGTTTCGCAAATTCTACGTCTGAGTTAGGCAGCTGTTCAACGATAAAGGTAGACATTACCGTAACTACGGATGCACCGATCAGATCAAAACCGTATCGTATTGCCTTCGCTAAGAGGAAAATCGTTGAAGATATTGTATCGGATTTACTAAAACAGGGAATAGTACGTCCTTCGGAATCTGAATACGCTTCGCCAATCGTATTAATCGAAAAGGAAAATAAAAAACCTCGTCTCTGTATTGATTTCCGGCGTCTGAACAAAATCACGAAACGACAACCTTATCCGATGCCAATTCTAGAGGAACAATTCGCTTTACTTGCGGAACATAGTTTCTTCACGACGTTAGATTTAAAAATGGAGTATCATCAGCTGGAAGTCGAAGAATCATCCAAGCAGTATACCTTACTGTACATCCAGGAAAATGTCAATTTTTAGCTACCGAGATCACATATTTGGGACACATTATAAATAAACAGGGAATCAGTCCGGGTGAATATAAAGTATGCGCCATAAAAAACTTTAAGCCGCCTACCAATATCACAGAAGTAAGACGCTTCCTTGGTACTACCGGATTTTTCCGAAAATTTGTTCGTGATTACTCGCTCATCGCCGCTCCTATCAACAACCTTTTAAGGAAAACGAATCAAAATAATTTTATGTGGTCAAAGGAACAACAATCAGCTTTCGAGAAGTTGAAAGAAATTCTTTGCAATCATCCTGTTCTCGTGATGTATAACTTCTCGGCTCAGCATGAACTCCATACGGACGCTAGCTCTTTGGGATTAGCGGGTATATTGCTGCAATCAACAGATGGGAAAATTTGGAACCCCGTGGCATATTATAGCCGAAGATGTTCCCCAACTGAGAAGAATTATCATAGCACAGAGTTGGAATTACTAGCAGTCGTTGAAGCATTAACAAGATTTCGTTTTTACTTGCTGGGTAAAAAGTTTAATTTAGTTACTGATTGTGCTTCTATTACTAGTTTGAAGGCGAAAACTGAACTCAATTCTCGTATCGCTCGCTGGTATTTGAAATTAATGGAATATGACGTATCTCTTATACACCGCTCTGGGAATCGAATGTTACATGTTGACGGATTAAGTCGTTCGCCTGTTTTCCCGCCACAACCGGTGGAAGAGGCAGGGCATGTGTTACACATTGAGCCTACATCTGACGATTGGATCTACGCCATACAGTCCCAGGATCCAAAATTAAAACATATCATTCAAGTATTGGAAGGCGCCATCAAAGACGATCAGATCAATCAGTTTCGTAAAGAGTATCAGCTAAAGAATCACCGTCTATATCGTCGAGAAGATAGCGAAAGTAAATTGGTTATTCCGAAAAATATACGTTGGAGAATATTACAAACCACTCACGATCGCGCTGGACACTTTGGCCTGGAAAAGACTATCAGACGTACAAAAACTCATTATTGGTTCCCTAAACTTCGTAAATTTTGCAAGGATTACATTTCGTCGTGTGTGGAATGCTGCTATAATAAATCGAAAAGTGGAAAATCGGAAGCTCAACTACATCTTTACGAAAACGAACCTATTCCTTTCAGACGGTTACACATCGATCATTTGGGACCATTCATCCGTAGTTATTCAGGTCATGTCCATATATTGACCATAATTGATGCATTCAGTAAATACACAATTGTAAAACCAGTGAGAAATACTAAGTCTACGGGCGTCGTTAAAGCGTTGAATGAACTCTCGAGTTACTTCGGCTTACCTAAATGGATCATTACCGATCGGGGTTCCGCCTTTACATCGCATATCTTCAAGAATTTTTGCGACGATTTTTGCTATAATATTCAACATGTGAAAATTGCTGTAAGGACACCTCGTTCGAATGGTCAAGCCGAGCGCATCCACCAAAGTATATTGAATTATTTACGAACAACTGTAGGTCAAAACCGTAATTGGGACTCATGTTTACATGAGCTGCAATGGACCTTAAATTCACAACAAAATAAAACGACTGGGTTTACACCAAATGAGCTTATTTTTGATTTTAAATTAAAGGACGTCATCTCAAACCGTCTCATTTCAGATTTAGATGAGAAGCCAGATGATGAGATATGTAGTACTATACATTCAAAACGTAAAGAGGCGGCCGATCGAATACGAGCCCAACAACATAAATGGAAATTGCGATTCGATGCTCAGCATAAAACTCCGCGAATATATGAAGTTGGTGAATTAGTGGTAATCGCAATGGAACCCCCGGCGACGGGTGAAAGTCGGAAGTTAGTGCCACGCTATAAGGGACCCTACATCATAAGAAAAAATCTTGGACGCGACCGATATGTTGTCGAAGATTTGGATGGACTGCAAATTACCAACAAGTTCTCTTCCGTTTTCGCAGCTGACAAAATTAAGCCATTTTGTCAATCAACACATAATTTGGCTGAGGAGACGCAAAGTGACGACGACATCGAGGACGATGATTCATCAGGACTGGCCGAGTTGTCAGTGATATCTGCAAGTGAATTAAAGGCAGGAGAAGTAGTAGGCGAGGAAAACTTAGGAGGCGAGGAAAAACTAGAAAAACAAAGGCAGTCAGAGAACGTAACCTAAACGAAGACGTGTACCTACGTGTACATTTTGTTTAATAATTATAATAAATATTTAATCTTTCAATATTGTTTTATTGGCATAATCACTTCAAAGCCTATCCTGACACATATAATGTCAAAAATAATTTTAGTAGAACAATATGAATTAACTTAAAAACTGTATTTTGAAATATGTATGGTGTAAAACTGCTTTTATTTTTTTTCTAAACATTTATCTGCTATTAAAAATTTAAATGTGCATATATACACTATGAGCGATGTGCTCGGAAAATTGTGTTAGGGATTTTCGAATAAAGCAATGTTTAAAACATTATAAATATTTTTATTTTCTTATAATATTATTTACAATATTTGTGATGATTGAGACTTCCCAAAGGTTTGGCTTGGTCTCTAGTTGATATCCCACGCACTTTAAGGGTTCAATGTTAACTTTGATGCAAATAAAAGTCACTAGGTTTCGAATTCAAAAAAAGGCACAATTGTATTCAAGGTTTGACCTAAATTGTACAGCACATTGATTTTCAATATTCAATTACAATCTTCAAATTTATTTGCACTAACGAACATCAAATTTTATTTTATTGAGGAAACATTATTATTCATTTCATAATTCTTAAGTTTACCACAATCACCTTTCGCGTTCATTCAATATATTTAATTTCTACGGTCACTTTTCGCGTTCTAACTCGATAGATTTGATTTCTAATTGCTTTTCGCGTTCTAACTCGATATATTTGATTTCTAATTGCTTTTATTTCTGATAAGCATCCGTCCAGTCTCATGTAAAATTTTCGACTACCGTTTAACCTTTGGTTTCTAGTAAGTCAAGGATTTCAGTTAGGAGTTTATCCTATTTCCTTCGCATAGATGAGTATATTTGTCTCACCGAGCTTTTGGTTGACTGACTTTGTCCCAAACTGGTTTGGATCTTTGCCTCTATGTTTTAACCACGGAATTGAATTATCACGAAGCTTTAATAAAGGAATTGCCGAATTGAATGATATACAGAAATTGCCGAATTGGATCATAAACGTCAAAGTTCGCCGGGAAGTGAGGGTGGTAAATAAAAATTACTGTCATCAACCACAAGATTAATAATAACGTGAAGCGTTTTAAGGTAAGTAATGGAATATTTTTATTATTTCTAAATATTAATGAACTTAATTCTAATTGTTATAGGGCACTGGAATACGAATTAACTTGTTGGGGTTGCGCACTCGGAGGTCTTCAGTGGCTGTCAGATAAGTATTTCTCATGGAGTCTTGGGATACTTTGTGAATAAACTTTGTTTTATTTTAGCTTGACTGGTCATCCCGGAACATCCTCCCGGCCTTGACACCTTGTGTCAATAATGAACGATCTGGAAATAAAAAAAAAGACCAAGCGGAATTATTGGAGGAAGGGGTTATAGCGCCCCGACTCGCTAGCCGGATATTCGTGAACGGGTGAGGATATGGATTTGTGTTTTGGTAAGAGTTGTATTATTATTAAAATGAACCTTTAAAAATCTATTAAATCTGATTAATTAGTCTCGGGTTTTGGTTCAGTGATGGGTAATAGGCATACCTTCGTTATGGGTCGTTTAAGTTGATTGTCTTTCGTTTTGATCGTTACGACTCTAACGAGGCCATCAGGCCCGGGATGTGTGTTGGTTATGCGACCCATTAACCATTTACCAGGCGGTAAATTTTCTTCTTTTATCAACACTAGTTCTCCGGTTTTTACATTCCGTACTTTGTTTGTCCATTTTGGTCTTTGTTGGAGTCTACATAAATACTCGGCATTCCACCTTTTCCAAAAATTTTGATAGAGCCTTTGTAAGAACTGCCAACGATTGAGTCTATTGATTTCGATGTTTAGCATTGATGGTTCGGGCGGAGTCAACAGTGTGTCACCAATGAGAAAGTGAGCAGGCGTGAGCGGATTGAGATCTTCTGGATTGCTGCTTAGTTCACACAACGGTCTGGAATTTAAGCAGGCCTCAATCTGAACCAATACCGTGGTTAGCTCTTCATAGGTCAGAATAACGTTCCCAATCACTCTTTTTAAATGGAATTTTGTGGAGCGAACACCTGCTTCCCACAGGCCGCCAAAATGTGGAGCTGCTGGTGGGTTGAAGTTGAATTTGATTCCTTTATTCGCGAGAGATGCTCCAATTTCCTTATTGATTTGACTCATCATTTCTAGTTGAAGCTTGGAAAGAATCTTACTTGCTCCGACGAAGTTAGTGCCCCGATCACAATAGATTTCCTCACATAGTCCTCGTCTTGCACAAAATCTTCGAAAGGCTGCAATGAATCCCTCTGACGTCAAGTCTGTTACAACTTCTATATGCAGGGCCTTTGTAGCCATACAAACAAATAATGCAATGTAGGCCTTGTACCTTTTCGGATTGCGTCCTTTGTGCGTCTTTACTTCAATCGGTCCACAATAATCAATTCCTGTATGTGCGAACGGTCGAGACATCGTGACCCTTGGAGTGGGAAGGTTTCCCATTAATTGGGTTTGTAGGGTTGCTTTCTGCTTATAACAGGTGATGCATTTGTGGAGGTGCATCCGAATGGTGTTCCTTGAGTTTAATAGCCAGTAGGTTTTCGCTATGACATTCATCATCAGTTGAGGTCCTCCATGCATTGTCTCTATATGTACCTTGCGAATGATTAATGTGGTAATATGAGCCTTATCAGGTAATATAATGGGATGTTTTTCCTCGTATTTTAGTTCGGCGTGTTGTAACCTTCCTCCTACGCGAAGTAAGCCACTGTTATCGATAAATGGTGTCAGTTTCAATAGACGACTTTTCTTGTTGATAGGTTGATTAGCCTTTAGCATTTTGATTTCCTCCTTAAAATAAGTCTGTTGAGTTTTCTTCACCCAAAACCTCAAAGCATTTTGTATTTCATCTGCTGTCAGGTAAGGTGATTCTTGCAAGTTCGAGTCTTTCTTCAACTTTGTAATAAATCGTTTACAATAAGCTGTTACTCTTAATAATTTGGTTAGACTTGAATATCGATTCTCCAGTTCATCGGGTACAATGTTATTTAGACAGCTTGCATTTTTCTTCTTTTTTTCGAGCTCCGTGTCCGTGATGTTATGATTGATTGGCCACTGATCTGTTGTTTGTCCTAACCAGGCAGGACCTTTCCACCATAATTCATGTCCTTGCAATTCTTCTGTAAGCATGCCTCTGGAGGCACAGTCCGCTGGGTTCTGTTTGGACGGTACGTGTTTCCAAATGTTTTCCCCCAGTAGTTCGTGAATGTGTGAGACGCGATTTGCGACGAATGTTGTCCATTTGGAGGGATGTCCTCGTACCCAAGCAATAACAATTTCTGAGTCCGTCCATGCGTGAAGTGTGGTTGGGGTGTCTGTTTTTAAAACTTTACGAACATAATTCATTAATTTTGACAGCAAAGTAGCGGCACAGAGTTCCAGACGAGGGAGCGAGATGGTCTTCAATGGAGCCACCCGAGTTTTGGCAGTTAACAACGTTACTTGACGCTTTCCTCGTTCATCCACTGCACATACGTACAAGACAGCTGCATAGGCCTTTGTCGATGCATCTGCGAATCCATGTATTTCCATGGCTCTACTTGATCCTGTGGTATGTATCCATCTATTTATTTTTATATTCTGTATGGTTTTGATGCTGTCACGATATGTTAACCACTCTCTTTTTAGGTTGAGGGGGATCTCATCATCCCAATTGATTCCGCTTAGCCAAAGGTGTTGCATCATAATTTTAGTCAAGACAATAATTGGTGCTACTAAACCTAAGGGGTCGAAAAGTTTGGCTATTTCGGATAGAATTTTTCGTTTTGTCCACTTATTTTCTGAAGTATCGAGTTGAATGTAAAACGAAAGGGAGTCTATTTGAGGATTCCATATGATTCCTAGAGTACGAACGGTTTCATCTGAATCAAGCTTTATTGGTGAATTCACTTCGCAAGACTCTGCTGGTAATGATTTAAGAAATTCTAAGGAATTCGACGTCCACTTTCGGAGCGAAAATCCTCCCCGTTTCATTATGTTGGTGAGTTGGGATCGTGCTTCTACTGCTTCGTGTAAATTATCAGCCCCCGATATTAGGTCGTCAACATAGAAATCAGTACCGGTGATTCTAGATCCGACAGGGTATTGGAGTTTCTCGTCCGCTGCAAGTTGGCTCAGAGTCCTAGTGGCCAAAAATGGGGCTGATTTGGTGCCAAATGTGACAGTCAGCAACTTGTAATCAAGAATTGGTTGTGTGGGAGAACTTCGCCATAGGATTCTTTGATAGTCGGCGTGCTCACGTTTTATGCGAATCTGCCGATACATTTTCTCGATATCGGCTGTGAACGCAATACGATGTCGCCTCCACCTGATCAATAATGTAATTAGTTCATCCTGGATGACTGGACCTTTGTACATCATGTCGTTCAAGGAAGTACCGCTCTCTGTGGATCTGGAAGCGTCGAAAACAACACGTAGTTTCGTTGTACTGCTGCTTTCCTTCACAACGCAATGATGGGGAAGATAGCTGCAGGAAAATGCCTCAACATCTTTGATGGTCTTGCCGTGGAAGTCCTCAGAAGAATCGACTAACTCCATGTGTCCTAGTGTCAGGTATTCTTCTATGCATTTTGTATATTCAACTTTAAGATTTTCATTTTTTAGGAGTCTAGGATATAATTGATTTAAACGAGCGATGGCTATCTTTCGTGATCTTCCTAAATAATTGTTCTCCGATTCCTCCCGTAATGGTAGCGCTACCTCGTATCGGCCGCTCGGAAGACGTCGTGTTGTCTGGACGTATATCTGTTCGCAGCGGTGCTCCTCCTCTGTTCGAAAAATCTTGTCCTCTTGCACTTCCTCAATTTCCCAAAAAATTTTTAATTGCTTATCTAAGTCCGCACAGAGATGGAAATTTTGGACGCTGATTGCTCTTTCTCGCCGTTTGTTTGCGCTTCCTGATACTATCCACCCCAGTATTGTTTGTTGTGCGACGAGACCACTTCTTTGGTCTTTAAGCAGTCCGTCCAATATGAGTTCACCATATACTTCTGCACCTAAGAGTAAATCTATTTTACCAGGCATGTGAAATCGTGGATCAGCTAATTGCAGATTTTGGAGTTGCTCCCAATGTTGATACACGACATTTTCTTTCGGTAGGAGCCCGGTTACACTTTTGAGTATGAATCGATTGACTTGGACCCTGATGTCGCCTTGTAATGGCTTGATTTCGAATGTTGCTTGTTGTTGGATACAACTATTAATTTCTCCCACACCCTCAATGGTGCCGTTAACGGCTTCCCTTTTCAGACGTAAATCTTGTGCAACCGACTTAGTTAAGAAAGAAGCTTGCGAACCTTGGTCAATTAACGCTCGCACCGTTTGTTCTTGGCCAGTAGGAGAAACAATTCTTACCAGTGCTGTAGCTAAGAGGACCGATCCAGGAGGGGTGTTATTGATTACGAATGACTTCACGTTTGGCGAACAACTCGGTTGCGGAATGGGATTATTCACAAGATGTATCGGTGGTTGTTGATAGTTTCTGGTTTCTGAGTTACTTGGTAAAGTTTCAGGTGGGTTGTGACCGCTGTAATTGGCACTAACATTCTGGACTTGCATTCCCGCGCTACTACTGTTCGAATTTCCCGATTCATTCACATTACGATGGAGTAGGGTATGGTGGGGTTGTCGACAATGAAAACATTTTTGCTGACTTTTACAATTCCTTAATAAGTGGCCAGAACCTAAACAATTTATGCAGAGTCCTCTCTTCTTCACAAGACTTAGTCTCTCATTCAAATCTAAGGCTAGGAACTTTGGGCATTGCCGATTACTGTGATTCCCTAAGCAATTTTGACAGGAACCTGTAGTGGTTGTATGAAAGGCTCTCGGGCTACTACGTTGTATATTAGGTAGGGGACGATCCCTGAACTTATTTTTTGCAGAAACTGCTTCCAGTGTTCGGAACCGTGATTCGAGGAAATTTTTCAAATTTTGCCAAGTCGGTAAATCCGTGCCTTTAGAAATTGTTTGTTCCCATAACTGGTGCGTTTCAGATGGGAGCTTTTGTACAGTAATGTACACAATTATTGGATCCCACTCAGATGTACTAATATTTAAATTATTCAAGGCTTGCAGACATTCGGTGGTAGTGTCCAAAAGATTTTTTACCCCTAGAAAATTTTCAGTATTAACTGCGGTTTGACTTAATAGGATTTTTAGTTGCGCATTAACTAGAATACGATTATTATGGTAACGCTCCTTTAAGAGATTCCAGGCTGCGCTGTAGTTATTTTGAGTGACTTGGAAATGTCGTAGCAATTGTTCCGGTTCCCAGTAGGTACTCCGTCGGTTTAGCGTGGGAACCAAAACCTGTTTTGTGAATGTAGGTCAGGGCCCCGCCCGTTGGAATGTGGGTCAAACTGGTCCATTAATTTTTACGACCAATTACAATGACATTTATTGTTTTTACGACTAATTAGGTGTGATTTATGACTATTGGGGCCAATGACCTTGCAGTCGTGGGGGTTTAGCCGGTGGGCCCGTCCTTGGAATCTAGGTCAAACCCATAAATCACGTATGTAGTTCAGTCTCGAGGTCAATCACCTGTCATCAATCAATCAATCACCTGTAATTGGTCTTGGGATGTAGGTCAAGGTGGTTGACCTTGAGACGCTTGTACGAGTCGGTCAGGGCCTGTGGCTTGGGCTCAGAGGAGTCGTCGGCCTCGGCGGGGCTGGGGCGGCGGACTCGGCGGGGTCCTCGGCGGGGACTCGGCGGGGGACTCGGCAGGGCTCTGGCCTTTGCGGCTAGCACTCCTTGCTCCTCCCCCGCCCTTGTGAGAGTTAACCGGTTATGACACCCAGGCTAATGACCTTGCAGGCGGCCACTTCCTTCCGTTCTTGGCGAGTATTGCATGGTTGTTGTTGATGTTATAACCCGAACTTATGAAACTGAGTGAATTAATGAAAGATAATTTGTTACTTGCTGACTACTACACGGCACATGGCGGTAGCTATTGATATTGATCTTGCACTCTGTACTAGTCATTGCCTATAAAAATCACAAACATGGTCGGGAATCGAACTCGCGCCAGCGAATCGCGAAATAAAAAACCAACGCCTTAGCCAACTTGACCAAGACGGCAGTTGAATGAAGTTGGGTTATTTGTGCACATATATGCAGTTGTGGAATTCTATTTTTAGATCTTGCGAGGTTTGCCTGTGCGACCCGACGAAAATAATGTGCACATGATCGTGATGAGCCCGCGAAATGAGAAAGAAAGAAAAAACAAAACAAAAACAAAAAAAACTGCAGCAGCAGCAATTTGAGAAGCAAAATCTGCCGGTTTAAAATGAAAAAAAAGGAAACGACGGTTCAAGACGTGGAAATAAAAAAACAACTTCTGCGTGAATGAAATTTTACGGAAATATTTATGCTTTATTTTTAAAAAATTAAAGATAATGTGTGTGAGAAAGGGAAAGGCTGTGTGTATGTGATGTTCATATTACATCATGTTGTTGTTTTATTATAGAAAGAGACGATGTTAATTACTAACAGCAGTTAATAATATTATTTGTAATAAAGAAAATGTTATGCGAGAACAAATAAAAGCATTTATTAAATTCAAAAAGCTGTTTTGACCGGGTGGATCTAAAATTTGTGCACATATATGCAGTTGTGGAATTCTATTTTTAGATCTTGCGAGGTTTACCTGTGCGACCCGACGAAAATAATGTGCACATGATCGTGATGAGCCCGCGAAATGAGAAAGAAAGAAAAAACAAAACAAAAACAAAAAATGCAGCAGCAGCAATTTGAGAAGCAAAATCTGTCGGTTTAAAAAGAAAAAAAAGGAAACGACGGTTCAAGACGTGGAAATAAAAAAACAACTGCTTGAATGAAATTTTACGGAAATATTTATGCTTTATTTTTAAAAAATTAAAGATAATGTGTGTGAGAAAGGGAAAGGCTCTGTGTATGTGATGTTCATATTACATCATGTTGTTGTTTCATTATAGAAAGAGACGATGTTAATTACTAACAAACAGCAGTTAATAATATTATTTGTAATAAAGAAAATGTTATGCGAGAACAAACAAAAGCATTTATTAAATTCAAAAAGCTGTTTTGACTGTGTGGATCTAAAAGAAAAGTAACAGGAACAGAAGCAAAATCAGAATCACAACACACAATAGCATACGTATGATCGTAGTTGCAAAGACCCCGCAAAAGAAGAGGTAATAAAAAACAAAATAATCAGCCATCAGGTATTTCGACGGGATAAGAAAAGCAAAAGTAAAACTTGCAAGTTACTGCAGGCCGCCTTTAAGCGATTATTCGTAATATGCATAAACTTACGCCATAAGAACCAGTTTATACTTGCGCATAGATTATCGCTTGGTAGAAAATCCAGAGGATCACATGTTTGTTACTGTTTTTATTCAACGTTCCCCATACCCCTGACAAAAAAAAAACAACATCACATCTTACCGTTGGAAACATGTGATAAAAGCGTTTATCGCCCGCAGGGCTCACGCGATACTTCCGATCTAAAATCGAAACAGCAGAATCGAAAAAAAATGTCTGAAAAACACAGGTTTGTTGTTGCTTGATTCTTACCCTTGGTAAAGGTTTAAAGGGAAATAAAAAAGCCGCGGCTCAATGAGAAAGAATAAAAAAGATCTTCTGCCCTTACTCAGTTAATGAAAAAGTGATCAATATAACTGGATCTAATTGACTCATGATGGCTTTTCAAAAATTTCTGTAGAAAAAAATGTCCAAGAAATAGTTGTTGAGAAAACTAACTACAAAAATGTAGAAGCATTAAAAAATTGTTCACTAATATAAAAAAACGACATAGCATAATTTTAATATACATAATTTAGTATAATTTTTGTGCTAGTTCTTTAGAATACATTTGTATTTAAAAGTAAAATTGTTTTGTATATTAAAATTCTGAAGAATAAGGTGTTATTGTTGGAGGAAAAATTTGTTTTTGCGTTTGAATACCTGTTATCAGGAAGGAAAAAGCATTTAAACTAACTACAAAAATGTAGAAGCATTAAAAAATTGCTCACTAATATAAAAAAAAACGACATAGCATAATTTTAATATACATAATTTAGTACAATTTTTGTGCTAGTTCTTTAGAATACATTTGTATTTAAAAGTAAAATTGTTTTGTATATTAAAATTCTGAAGAATAATGTGTTATTGTTGGAGGAAAAATTTGTTTTTACGTTTGAATACCTGTTATCAGGAAGGAAAAAGCATTTCTTGCTCTATGGAGTATTTGCAAGGTGAGCAAACCCATTATAACAGGCGACCATAACGTGAAATAAGAAAGAAAGGCAAAATGCCCGTGTGGATCTTGCACACTAAAACCAGGTAAATTCCCAGCGAAGCCAATTTTTCGCTGCTTAAGAGGAGTCACAACATATGAATAACAATGTTACGCGAGGTGCCCCTTTCCCCACAGGCAGACAGTGTGGATGATGAAAGCAAAAATGGATCTTGAGCACTACCTATGAAAGGAATTAAGAGACACAGAGCAATGCAGGGCCAATGATTTATGATGGCCAGGATTTTACAAACAATATTATCCAAGCGTTAAGGCTGGTTGCTTTACACTTTGTTGTAGTGGAAACGGTTCTGATCGAGCAGAATCTTTGCAAAAAAAACTCAAGCGAAGACTTGAAGTGCAGAATGTATGCTATGGTGAGGATGCTGCTGATCTTTCTGCGAACCTGTTATGACTGCAAGGTGCCATACAATTTCGATTATTACGTGCGTAGGGTATTTTGTTGTTGTTTTGTTTTGTTACGGTTGTTATTTACGTTGTGAATGAATGAATTTTCGAGGAAGCGAAGTCGCACGTAAAACCCACTGTATGATGAGCTATTAAAAATTGTATTAATATTTATTTGTACATAAATAAAAGTTTTAAATAAAACGATTTATATATATTTTTTATTTATTTATTTATTTCAAAATTAATCGATCAAAAATATGATTATTAATACAATGCATATGTATTTCGTAAAAAAGACGCGAATAATTCAAATGTACATAGGCAGTTCTACTTGGAATAAAAAAATCTTCGTATGTTAGGGTTAAAACATTTTTTTCCTTGCATTTGTCGCATACTTGTTGTAATATGCCTTTAGACAATGGGCAGCGTTGTTGTTATGGAACATCATAATGTTGAAAAATTTCAATATCTCAAATAATTTGTATAGTTCCGTCGGCTTGAGTATGATATCCCTTGTCTCTTTCGTGATATCTCCATGTTGCTCAAATTAAACTTGTACTCTGAATACTAACACTTTATGTTCAGAATTTTATAGCGCTGATCTCAGGTCTGCATGATTGGTTACATAAATTCCCGCCACCCTGTGCAAAATCCTTCAAATAAAAACCAATTATTTTCCGGTCATTTAAATCTACGTCACTCGAGGAAAACTGATTTAAAAAAGTTTTCAGACCTCGCCCCCTGCATCGGGAATATAGAAACACACAGCAATAATGCCCACAAGTTGATGAATGTTGTCCTTGCAATCGTTTTTTATTATTTAAAAAGGTGGTCGAATTATCTAATAAAAATTTTTTAAAGTGAAGATTGGTTGGGTATCTTCCAAACGAGTCAAAGTACTCCGCCGGTCCTTCTTTTGGAAAATAAAATGCTACCCAATGTTTCCCGGCTTTATGTGCAGGATCCGTATTAGCTATTACGCATGCAGGTTTTTTTATTTTTAGCGGTAAATGGTTGCATGGAAAGACTCCTCTAAAAAACTTTTTTGTTATGCGATTATTCGTTAATACATTTGCTAGCTCAATCGTCTTCATGGGGTCGCATAAGTTTGAATTTCCCTCATCATCATATTTATCTTGAATATTTAATTGATGGTGTTTGTAGCGATATTGAGGAAAGTTTTCAGTATCATTATTCGCATCTTCAACCAACTTGTCTCGTTTTGTTGAGACTTTGTTAATTGATTCTAAATCTGAACTTTGCAAGCTTTCATCATCTTCTCCTTCTTCAGAAGTATACAATTTTGACTCATCATCTTGGTTTTTACAGGGGTATTGGCGAATTTCACCATTGTTTTGACTATATTTATTTACATCTTCAACCAACTTTGCTCGTTTTGTAATTGGCTCTGAATCTGAGCTCTGATCTGTTCCAAGAATTGGATTTTTGTTATTATATGGTTCCACTTGACTCTCTCCATATTTATTCATCTGCACTTGCTTAGAGAAAATATTACTAGATCTGTTCTCGCTGTTAGCATGTTCGGAAACTGTTTTCGGTGTTTGAATTTGTAAATATTCCCGACCTCTTCTTAATTTAAACATTTTATTTCTAATGATTTCTGTGGGGCTATGTCTATTATCATCCTCATACTCCATAGCATTATAGATATCTTCATATTCTCTGTTTCTGAGTGTGTGCGTTGATCGTTTTTTATGTCTAACAAGACTCTCTCGACGAGTGAATGTCCTGTTACATTCCAAGCACTCAAACATAGTGATTGTAAGTTACTGCATTTTATCGAGCGAGGTAAGTATTTATATTCTGGTGTCGGTGCATCGGTGTTGGTGCGCCGGTGTTGGCGCACCGGTGTTGGTGTGACGCCACCTACCAACATCAACGCCGGTGCACCACCGGGGTAGTTTTTTCTTTCGTATGTGATTACGCCTGCTGGAAGTTTTTTCTTTGGTGTGCCACACATGCTAGCGATTCTAATGGTCGCGTAATGACTGAGTTTTTTGGACTAAGACCAAAGATTTACGCGAATAGTATAGTGGATATATATTAATTTAAGATTAATTAAAGTACACAGTTAAGTTAGCGAACAAGAAAAATATTGTAAATAGTATTATAAGAAAATAAAAAATATTTATAATGTTTTAAACACTGCTTTATTCGAAAATCCCTAACACAATTTTTCGAGCACATCGGTCATAGTGTATATATGCACATTTAAATTTTTAATAGCAGATAAATGTTTAGAAAAAAATAAAAGCAGTTTTACACCATACATATTTCAAAATACAGTTTTTAAGTTAATTCATATTGTTCTACTAAAATTATTTTTGACATTATACGTTTGTAATAAATTTGGATTTTTATAAATAAAAATTATATTTCTTTTCATTCAATGCTTTTATTTACTAACATGTATAAAAAAATATTAACACAATTTTGAACAGCGCATCGTACAGCTTTTAAATTACCGTGTATTTGACAAAATGTGTGGAATTGTTTCAGGTTCTCTAATTTTGGTATTTCAGGTTGCTTTATTTTTGCTTCCGGAACGTATTTTTCAATAAATTTAGCCTTTTCAAGTCCTTTTACAAAAATTGTTGACTGTGATAAATCCTTCAGTATGCTAGGCAATTTGTTGTAATTGATATTTCCGCTTTTCCATCTTAATCCATTTATTTTGCTAAAGTTGAAATCATCTTGCCATCTAGCCTTTGGTGACAATTCATTATAACGGTATGGAGGCTTAAAATAATATAAGCTTGGTGTAAGCGAGCCATAATGTAAGACCGACAGCTCCTTAGCAAACTGCTTGCCATTATTTCCACTGACAAACTGAATGTCTAAAATAATCCCGTCTGCGCTCATGACTTCAACTATATAAAAGAAAATACCAAATGAGCTTTAAATCTATATTCAAATCCTTTTATGGCGTCACACCAACACCGGTGCGCCAACACCGGCGCACCAACACCGATGCACCAACTCTGGCGGCACACCAACACCGGCACGGCGCACCGACACCAGAATATAAAAACGATAAAATGCAGTAACTTACAATCACTATGTTTGAGTGCTTGGAATGTAACAGGACATTCACTCGTCGAGAGAGTCTTGTTAGACATAAAAAACGATCAACGCACACACTCAGAAACAGAGAATATGAAGATATCTATAATGCTAAGGAGTATGAGGATGATAATAGACATAGCCCCACAGAAATCATTAGAAATAAAATGTTTAAATTAAGAAGAGGTCGGGAATATTTACAAATTCAAACACCGAAAACAGTTTCCGAACATGCTAACAGCGAGAACAGATCTAGTAATATTTTCTCTAAGCAAGTGCAGATGGATAAATATGAAGAGAGTCAAGTGGAACCATATAATAACAAAAATCCAATTCTTGGAACAGATCAGAGCTCAGATTCAGAGCCAATTACAAAACGAGCAAAGTTGGTTGAAGATGTAAATAAATATAGTCAAAACTATGGTGAAATTCGCCAATACCCCTGTAAAAACCAAGATGATGAGTCAAAATTGTATACTTCTGAAGAAGGAGAAGATGATGAAAGCTTGCAAAGTTCAGATTTAGAATCAATTAACAAAGTCTCAACAAAACGAGACAAGTTGGTTGAAGATGCGAATAATGATACTGAAAACTTTCCTCAATATCGCTACAAACACCATCAATTAAATATTCAAGATAAATATGATGATGAGGGAAATTCAAACTTATGCGACCCCATGAAGACGATTGAGCTAGCAAATGTATTAACGAATAATCGCATAACAAAAAAGTTTTTTAGAGGAGTCTTTCCATGCAACCATTTACCGCTAAAAATAAAAAACCTGCATGCGTAATAGCTAATACGGATCCTGCACATAAAGCCGGGAATCATTGGGTAGCATTTTATTTTCCAAAAGAAGGACCGGCGGATTACTTTGACTCGTTTGGAAGATACCCAACCAATCTTCACTTTAAAAAATTTTTATTAGATAATTCGACCACCTTTTTAAATAATAAAAAGCGATTGCAAGGACAACATTCATCAACTTGTGGGCATTATTGCTGTGTGTTTCTATATTCCCGATGCAGGGGGCGAGGTCTGAAAACTTTTTTAAATCAGTTTTCCTCGAGTGACGTAGATTTAAATGACCGGAAAATAATTAATTTTTATTTGAAGGATTTTGCACAGGGTGGCGGGAATTTATGTAACCAATCATGCAGACCTGAGATCAGCGCTATAAAATTCTGAACATAAAGTGTTAGTATTCAGAGTACAAGTTTAATTTGAGCAACATGGAGATATCACGAAAGAGACAAGGGATATCATACTCAAGCCGACGGAACTATGCAAATTATTTGAGATATTGAAATTTTTCAACATTATCATGTTCCATAACAACAACGCTACCCATTGTCTAAAGGAATATTACAACAAGTATGCGACAAATGCAAGGAAAAAAAAATGTTTTAACCCTAACATACGAAGATTTTTTTATTCCAAGTAGAACTTCCTATGTACATTTGAATTATTCGCGTCTTTTTTACGAAATACATATGCATTGTATTAATAATCATATTTTTGATCGGTTAATTTTGAAAGAAATAAATAAATAAAAAATATATATAAATCGTTTTATTTAAAACTTTTATTTATGTACAAATAAATATTAATACAATTTTTAATAGCTCATCATACAGTGGGTTTTACGTGCGACTTCGCTTCCTCGAAAATTCATTCATTCACAACGTAAATAACAACCGTAACAAAACAAAACAACAACAAAATACCCTACGCACGTAATAATCGAAATTGTATGGCACCTTGCAGTCATAACAGGTTCGCAGAAAGATCAGCAGCATCCTCACCATAGCATACATTCTGCACTTCAAGTCTTCGCTTGAGTTTTTTTTTGCAAAGATTCTGCTCGATCAGAACCGTTTCCACTACAACAAAGTGTAAAGCAACCAGCCTTAACGCTTGGATAATATTGTTTGTAAAATCCTGGCCATCATAAATCATTGGCCCTGCCTTGCTCTGTGTCTCTTAATTCCTTTCATAGGTAGTGCTCAAGATCCATTTTTGCTTTCATCATCCACACTGTCTGCCTGTGGGGAAAGGAGCACCTCGCGTAACATTGTTATTCATATGTTGTGACTCCTCTTAAGCAGCGAAAAATTGGCTTCGCTGGGAATTTACCTGGTTTTAGTGTGCAAGATCCACACGGGCATTTTGCCTTTCTTTCTTATTTCACGTTATGGTCGCCAATGGGTTTGCTCACCTTGCAAATACTCCATAGAGCAAGAAATGCTTTTTCCTTCCTGATAACAGGTATTCAAACGCAAAAACAAATTTTTCCTCCAACAATAACACCTTATTCTTCAGAATTTTAATATACAAAACAATTTTAGTTTTAAATACAAATGTATTCTAAAGAACTAGCACAAAAATTATACTAAATTATGTATATTAAAATTATGCTATGTCGTTTTTTTATATTAGTGAACAATTTTTTAATGCTTCTACATTTTTGTAGTTAGTTTTCTCAACAACTATTTCTTGGACATTTTTTTCTACAGAAATTTTTGAAAAGCCATCATGAGTCAATTAGATCCAGTTATATTGATCACTTTTTCATTAACTGAGTAAGGGCAGAAGATCTTTTTTATTCTTTCTCATTGAGCCGCGGCTTTTTTATTTCCCTTTAAACCTTTACCAAGGGTAAGAATCAAGCAACAACAAACCTGTGTTTTTCAGACATTTTTTTTCGATTCTGCTGTTTCGATTTTAGATCGGAAGTATTTTTATCAGGGGTATGGGGAACGTTGAATAAAAACAGTAACAAACATGTGATCCTCTGGATTTTCTACCAAGCGATAATCTATGCGCAAGTATAAACTGGTTCTTATGGCGTAAGTTTATGCATATTACGAATAATCGCTTAAAGGCGGCCTGCAGTAACTTGCAAGTTTTAGTTTTGCTTTTCTTATCCCGTCGAAATACCTGATGGCTGATTATTTTGTTTTTTATTACCTCTTCTTTTGCGGGGTCTTTGCAACTACGATCATACGTATGCTATTGTGTGTTGTGATTCTGATTTTGCTTCTGTTCCTGTTACTTTTCTTTTAGATCCACACAGTCAAAACAGCTTTTTGAATTTAATAAATGCTTTTGTTTGTTCTCGCATAACATTTTCTTTATTACAAATAATATTATTAACTGCTGTTTGTTAGTAATTAACATCGCCTCTTTCTATAATGAAACAACAACATGATGTAATATGAACATCACATACACACAGCCTTTCCCTTTCTCACACACATTATCTTTAATTTTTTAAAAATAAAGCATAAATATTTCCGTAAAATTTCATTCACGCAGAAGTTGTTTTTTTATTTCCACGTCTTGAACCGTCGTTTCCTTTTTTTTCATTTTAAACCGGCAGATTTTGCTTCTCAAATTGCTGCTGCTGCAGTTTTTTTTGTTTTTGTTTTGTTTTTTCTTTCTTTCTCATTTCGCGGGCTCATCACGATCATGTGCACATTATTTTCGTCGGGTCGCACAGGCAAACCTCGCAAGATCTAAAAATAGAATTCCACAACTGCATATATGTGCACAAATTTTAGATCCACCCGGTCAAAACAGCTTTTTGAATTTAATAAATGCTTTTATTTGTTCTCGCATAACATTTTCTTTATTACAAATAATATTATTAACTGCTGTTTGTTAGTAATTAACATCGCCTCTTTCTATAATGAAACAACAACATGATGTAATATGAACATCACATACACACAGCCTTTCCCTTTCTCACACACATTATCTTTAATTTTTTAAAAATAAAGCATAAATATTTCCGTAAAATTTCATTCACGCAGAAGTTGTTTTTTTATTTCCACGTCTTTAACCGTCGTTTCCTTTTTTTTCATTTTAAACCGTCAGATTTTGCTTCTCAAATTGCTGCTGCTGCAGTTTTTTTTTTGTTTTTGTTTTGTTTTTTCTTTCTTTCTCATTTCGCGGGCTCATCACGATCATGTGCACATTATTTTCGTCGGGTCGCACAGGCAAACCTCGCAAGATCTAAAAATAGAATTCCACAACTGCATATATGTGCACAAATAACCCAACTTCATTCAACTGCCGTCTTGGTCAAGTTGGCTAAGGCGTTGGTTTTTTATTTCGCGATTCGCTGGCGCGAGTTCGATTCCCGACCATGTTTGTGATTTTTATAGGCAATGACTAGTACAGAGTGCAAGATCAATATCAATAGCTACCGCCATGTGCCGTGTAGTAGTCAGCAAGTAACAAATTATCTTTCATTAATTCACTCAGTTTCATAAGTTCGGGTTATAACATCAACAACAACCATGCAATACTCGCCAAGAACGGAAGGAAGTGGCCGCCTGCAAGGTCATTAGCCTGGGTGTCATAACCGGTTCAACTCTCACAAGGGCGGGGAGGAGCAAGGAGTGCTAGCCGCAAAGGCCAGAGCCCTGCCGAGTCCCCCGCCGAGTCCCCGCCGAGGACCCCGCCGAGTCCGCCGCCCCAGCCCCGCCGAGGCCGACAACCCCGCTGAGCCCCAAGCCATCGGCCCTGACCGACCCGTCTAAGAGTCTCAAGGTCAACCACCTTGACCTACATCCCAAGGCCAATTACAGGTGATTGATTGATTGATGACAGGTGATTGACCTCGAGACTGAACTACATACATGATTTATGGGTTTGACCTAGATTCCAAGGACGGGCCCACCGGCTAAACCCCCGTACGTGATTTATGGGTTTGACCTAGATTCCAAGGACGGGCCCACCGGCTAAGCCCCCACGACTGCAAGGTCATTGGCCCCAATAGTCATAAATCACACCTAATTAGTCGTAAAAACAATAAATGTCATTGTAATTGGTCGTAAAAATTAATGGACCGGTTTGACCCACATTCCAAGGGGCGGGGCCCTGACCTACATTCACAAAACAGGTTTTGGTTCCCACGCTAAACCGACGGACTACCTACGTTTTTCACTTTTGTCTTGTCATCATATTCTTGTGACGTCAGTATCATCTGCGTCTCCTGTTCATCAGCAGTTTGTTTACCTAGCCACCGAGTTTCGAGGGGGGCCCCTTAATAAGTCGAAGCTTTTGCAGATCATTCGAAATATGCAATAACACTGACGTCACGAGAATTTTTTTTCACTTTTTGTCTGTACAACTCGGTGACCTGTTCATCACCTGTTTGTTTACCTGCTTATTCCTACGGTGCAGTCTCTTTTGGATAAAAGCAAAAATTCTTAGCATATGCGAACTTTCAGCATATTTCCCTGCGCATAGTAGACTGCCTACCTGGTAGTGAGTTTTGTCTCTAAAAGCTTTAAAACGGGTTCTAAAGGAGCTTATTACGCAAGGTAATTGAGGTTACCATGTTATTTTTAGTAAAAGCCAAAGTGGCATAAAAAATAAAAAAAGCAATAATAATCTTTTCATAACCTGCATTTTTTGTTTCCCGCTCATTTAATTGATTTTATTTAAATCAATATGCTCTATGAGTGCTAAAACAAAATTTTAAGAATCAAATAAAAACATAAATAGAAATATGGGGGAAAAAATATGCAAAAAGATATAAATTAAAATACACTATTCCGTACTTTAGAATGCCAAAATGCCGGAGGGAAAATGAGAAACATTCGAATTAGTGGTTTGACATTTGTGCTAAATTAATTTTTTGTTAATTTCCAAGTTAGAAATGCATTCGAATTATTTTATAATTCAGCAAGTGCGTTCCTAATTCTAATATATACCTTAATTACATCCAACACTTATTTTATTTGCATGAACATAAAAGACAATAAAGTGGAAGAAGGAGATTTCCACTGCATTATGTGCGTAATGTGATTTCTGTACAAACATAAGTGATTTCATTTTAATTGTTTAAATTGAAAAAAGAAAAATCAAACAATTTAAATATACTTTCTGCGGAGCTTTATGAAATATTTATAAATTATGCAATGATTATTAATGAAATTTGTAGTAATTATTTTGAATAGATACACTTGTTTCTGAACGTTTTGCACAATGTTATTATATTTAATAAAAAATTGTTTGTTTGTTGTAACAACTTTTCGACAAAAAAAAATCTTAAATTGTTCCTTATACTTCGTTAAAGTTTTCCAAATACATATTTGAAAACAATAACTTAAGAAAAATATGTATTGTGAAATGAGTATGTTGTTAAAACTGCTTTTATTTTATTTAAAAAACATTTATCTGCTATGAAAAATTTCAACAGTTTCCAAATTGTTTCATTATTTTTTAGGAATTTTCACTTGCTTGTGCAAAATTGCGATAATTTTTAATTATTTCAAAAAGTTTGAACTTTAAATTCATTTTTATGAAATGTTTTTGCAATTCGAAACCGTTAGTGTTACGAGGAAAAAAGTAGATTCGGATTGATTTTAATATTCCCGTAATGAAAAAAATTATTTGTTCTTAATTTTTGTCATTGTTGTAAGGTTGCAATATTGAAAAGTCAAATGTAATTTCTGTAATAATAAACACTTTTTAACTTAAAAAATAATTTTATTAATATAGATTTTTTTACAAAACATACATATAAAAAATACATTTTTGGGGAATGAAAGAAAAAATATATTTGTATAAATTAATTATTACTTAGTCTACATCCATAATGCTAAAATGCCCCAAGGTAGCGTTAGGCTTCACATAATGCTTGTTGCCAAAGGGACTAAGTGTTATTTTTGTTTGAGTAGTGCTAAAGATATAGAAGAAGATACACAACCGGGTGTCCAAACCTTACACCTCTGGAAACAAATAGTTTAAGTTGTATAATGCGCCATGACCGATATGCTCGGAAAAGTGTGTTAGGGATTTTTAAATAAAACAGTATTTAAAGCATTACAAATATTCTTTTATTTTCTTTTAATACTATTTACAATATTTTTCTTATTCGCTACCTTAACTGTGTACTTTAATTAATATTAAATTAATCTATATCCATTATACTGTAATGGCCCCACGGTAACGTTTCATAGGAATTCGATATTATATATCTCTTATCGTCGTGAGGACTTAGCGCAATTTTTGATTGGGTGATAGTGCTTACTTCATGTTTTTTCGATTGTATTAAATTTTGACTAACTATTTTCTCGACATTATTATTCAAACATTCTACATAATCGTCAAAAGTTAATCTATTTTTAACAATATTTCTTTTTATGCCTTTAGATGTTTTAGTTTTATCTTTACCCTCTACACGAATCGCGTACATCTTTGATCTTAGTCCAACAAACTCAGTCATTATGCAACCATTATTTTCATCCTTCATGAGACCCAGCACTTTTTTGTTAACTAGAGGGATGCTCCAGATGTTATTGAGAGGATAGTCACTTGTGTCAAAATGAGTATGGCAATCACGTTTAATTATGTCATATAAATCGGGGTAGGTAATTTCATAAATAAGGGAGTCTGTATCAGTATAACAAACTGCACAGTCGGAATTAAATTGGGGGATCATATAGTTGTAATGGAAATCATAAATTGTAGTCTTTGCCAAGTCGAGAATGCACATACCCACATAAATTGGTTTATTGAAATAAATCTCAGTCTTATTAAGTTCAATGGCTACCAGGTTCTCACTGAAAATTGTCGAGGTCTTGAATTCGGGTTTGGATATAAGAGCTTCGGCACCATATCGTCCCAACCACTTGGTTACTAGCTTAACAATGCTATGTTTCCTAACATTCTCCATAGTCTTCCCGAAAACTGCATTATTCATAAGTTTAAAGAGATTTTTCTCAAAATCATTTTTAGCTAATGCTCTAAGGCGCGTGTTTAGGTCAATATAGGACTTAAGCCATGCAGACTGATTGAATTGAAGAATTTTATGAATTTTCGTTAATTTTAATCCGTAAAGGAGAGCTTGTTTTAAATTTTTATAATGTAAAACATATTTGGTTTTGTTGTACAGTGTAGCCATTAGTTTATTTTGTTTTGAACCAGAAGGCGCTCTATGTTCGGGGCAAAATGGTAAATGTTTATGAATGTCATGAATTTCTTGGGGATACTCTAAATCTACTTCTAGAATGTAGCCTGCAGGTGAATCATCGAGCACATCTTCGACTTGAAAGTTGTCCACATTTTCTACCCACTTGAAGCCACTGTGAGGTAGAAGTTGTGACATCGCCCAACCATATTGGTTATTAATATCAAAATATTGTATAAATTTTGAAGGTTGGGAGCAATCGTAGTCGGCCATATAATATTTATTATTTGCTTTGGAATAACGTTTTGAACATTGACTAAGGCCGCCCCGAATTCCACGCTCAACAAACATAAGCATGTCTATATCAGTTAATAACTGTAAAGTAATGCCGGTATGCTTGAGCATTGCATCCCAAGTAAAACCTGGTAGAGTAAAGTAATGAGCGGGATCAAGCCCGTAAGTTTTGTAGCAGCTTGCACGGAATTGTTCAAAAACATCAGCTAACAATAGAACATCTGTCTTTAAATATAAATCGGAGTATTCACCCAAATTATTTAAATTGAATTCATGCCAAACTTTACAGGCATGTGCATAATCATCCTCACTAATATCACAATCATTTAACTTATTATAAAATTTAGAAATGGGAGGTAAAGAAGTTTCTAAAAATTTATGTTTAGAGTCAAAGTAATTGTAAGGATATACACCTTTACGTGTTAATAGATGGAATTGATTTTCAGATAAATTTTGAAATTGAGCTTTTAAAACTGGAAAAGAACTTAAATATGATGATAGAGTTTCTAAGCTGCTGGCCATAAAGCGAAAAGAGTCTATAAATCGAAATTTAATTGGACATCCATTTAAATGTTTTGTGAAAGAAATATATCTCTCTTTATTTATGGGCAGGAGATCAACGCGGCCTTGGATATCAGAAGCTATATTTTTAATAATGAAATGGGAATCATAGCCGCTAAGGTTATGGAAAATTACAGGGACGGTGTGACTATCTTGAAAATTTATATTACATCCCTCATGTGCTGGGCCTCGGTATAAACCTGTTAGGTGGCAGTGATCGCGAACCTTTTTATCATCCGCAGTAAATGGTTTCTCACATATATGACAGAGTGTGGCAGCCTGAAAGAACTTTATTTCCTCAGATGTCATCTGGTCCATCGGTAGAGGGCAAAGAAAAACTGATTCTAAATTTTCAGTGAACTGATTTAACTCGCGCACAAACCACTCAATACAATCCCCACCGCGATAAGACTTGAAAAACGATAGCGTGGGGTTATATGAACATTTAACAAAAAAACCTATACTACACGGCACATGATTTTGATTATCATTCTTATCACTACAATCTACTAAAAGACATTCTAAGTCCGCGTAAATAATAAACGGCGCTTCTATCTTATTTCTAAAATTCTTAAATCTAAGCTCCTTCTGGGCCTCTGTTGGTAGCCGGATTCTACAGTCGTTGAGCTCCTTGCAGTCCACCAAGTGATGTTCTAGTGCATCTGATGAATAAAAGTAGTGGAGACAGCGATCGCAAAAGTACTTTTGATGAGCATTTTTCGACAGCTGTGATGATAGCAGCCGGGAGAGGTTCTTGATCCAAACGAAGTGGTATTTGATGGGTTCTTCATCTTCGTTGTTGTACTTGTTTTTATCCACCTCATCATAGTATTTATTTTGAATCATAAGTAAATTTACATGCTTTTCCTTCTTCTCCTTGGTTAAATACGTTGGTAGAACTTTAAAATTATCTTTTTTAATCTTCATCGAAATGTATACGTTCACCGAAAGATTATTTTGCTTCTCGAATCGGGGAATCTGTTTAATTGTCATAGGGAATATAATGTCACCTAGGTTCAGAACGTCGGAATATTGCGGGTACTGTGTTACACGTTGTGGATCTCTGTCAACTGGATGCAAAGCTGAAACTATCGCCCAGGCGAAACAAGCATTGTCTCTGTTTTTAACATTGACGCAGGCCTTTTTGCGCTTAATTTGTTGCGGCAGCTCAATATATGAAGATCCTAGTTGAGGCGTGAATTTATTAACGTTAACGGCTAGGTTGATGATTGCGGATAAAGCCCAGCCACTATCCTGTTCCTGGAATTCTTCCAGTTTTTTTAATATTGGTTCCTCAACATTCTGTTTAAACCAGGTGTTAATGTCGGTATCTCTGTATATGGGCACGTTCTTCGTGTTCATGTATTTTAACTCAAATAACTCCTCATCAGCCTTTATGGTTTTAAATTCGCCGCAAAATACCGTGTTGACCTTGATTGTAGCTTCCTTTTTCAATTCATTATTGATACGACGACTGAAAAGTCCAGTGCAATCATTTAGGAACTCCTTCGGCTCTTTATGCTTTAGGTTGATAATAGCACCTGTCCTAATGTGACCATTAAAAGCAGATTGCACATCTTCCCATTTAACTCTTTTTGAAGCCCAGTTGGTTCGTTTTGATGAGCCAGCACCTGTCACTAACCGCAACTCCTTCAATTGGGTCCGGTATCCTTGTAGGAGGTTAATCCCATTACCTAAGTGATGACGTTCACTAGTTGTTGAGGCACTCTTTAAAGCACGATTTAAACATCTTAGGCTCTTACTACAATCTTTAACACCTTGTTCAATTAATCCCCAGTTATTTTGAGCTTTCGTAAACGCTACTTTCGCACTGTCAATAAAAGTTTTCACTGAACTTTCCATATTATTTCCTATTAGCCTTGATTTTTCCCCAAAAAGATATTTTATATCAAATAAATTTCTTTCCTGTTTTCTCTTGTCTCTATGAGTGAGAGATGAAGAATGAGATATTTGGCTATTTTTACTCCTTTTATACCTTTTAGTGTGCGGTTTAGGTTTGCGTGATTTAATTTCAAGCTATATTTAAAGAATTTGACTTCATAATTAGGATAAAAAGGTTCGTTTTAAAAGGTTGATAACAGGTATTCATAAACGCATACAGCAAAAACAATTTGTTCCTCCAGCCATAACAACTTTACTGAACATTAAAGCTTTAGAACTTGTATTATTGTTAATATGTATGTAATATGCATAAAGTAAAATTCCATTATGAAAGAGAAATATGGTGACAAGTGTAATTTGTGTTACACGGATGGGGACTCGCTCATATATGAGATTTAAGCTGAGGCATCATAGATTAAAGGAAAACTTACACCGATTTGATATCTCAGATTACCCCCAGAATTTATTCTGCTTCAGGTATTTTTATGAATAAAAAAAATTTTACATAAAAGTAACTTAAATTAACATTATCGTGTGAGAGGGATAGGGTGACGGTATGTAAGATGTTCACATCATGATGTGAAAAAACCAATTTTTATTTTCGGGGTTCTTATAATCATCGGACGTGAGAATTTTTTTTACCAACATTTTTATATTACCAGTATTAATTATTTAAATAAATGTTGCGCGGCAAATAATCAAAAGTATTTAAAAACGAACTTAAAGTTAAAACAAAGTGGCTGTAAAGCAAAGTAAGTAACAGGAACACAGGAACAGGTTAAACAGCAAGCAACTGATTCTGCCCAGCAATTTTTGTGCGCAAGTGCAAATTCTTCTTTTGTGAATACCCCAGGTACGACGTCCGAGGCCGGCCACCGAATAGCAAAGAGAAAAAGCAAAAACTGTTTCTTATGACGTCAGCTTATGCATATTGCAAATTAGTTTGCATGGGCCGTCGACTTATCATAACTTTTATCATGCAGTCGAGATACCTTCCTGAGTCTGGTTGATTATTTTGTTTTTCATTATATCTACTTTCGCGGCTCTTCGCAACTGCGATCAAGATTATATGTAAGTGTTGCGCTTCTGATTTTCCTTTGAATTCTGAGATCCTGTTACTTTGCCTTTAGATCCACTCGGTCAAAACAGCTTTTGTTTTCTCTCGCATAACATTTCTTCGCTTTTTTTGTTTACAATAATATTATTAACTGCTGTTAGTAATTAATATCGCCTCTTCCTATAACGAGAATCCCGAAAATAAAAAAACAGCCTAATTTCACAACAAGATGAAATATGAGCATCACACATACACACGCACACATATACACTCATTCACTTGCCTTTTATTTCTCTCGTACATGACCATGTGACGTCACAAACCAATTGGTACATCGAAGAAAATCCAAGATGGCGGAAAAGGTGAATCTAGAGGGTATATGTAAAACCCCATGTTAAATTGCGCTAGAACCGGCATTGTATATCTACTGTTCCCCACTCAGGTGCAACTTCAAATATTGAAGTTTTTGGACGGGAGACAGTGATCCATTTTCATGCACTAAACAATTAAATAAATCATGGAACGTCGGCCATTTGCTGTAATCACCATAAAATTTTTCAAGATAAATTTTGGGCAGTTTAAGGGGTGCGGTCATATTATTTACTTTTGTTGGTTCATTAATTATCGTGGAAGTAGTGGTTTGAGCTTGAGGCCCAAATTCCTTTTCAAACCTAGCTTGAATTTCTGCATACGTGGAGAAGAACAATTCTTCTTCTTCCCCATATATATCAAGATTGAAATACTCGTATTTGTCTGCATCGAAATTTGCGATGCCGCGTACCAGGACGAGTATCTTGTGATGCCGAGCTTTAAATTCCAGCCACGATGCTTCAAAGTCTTTTAACCGCCTTTCATAATACGGTTTGGTGCGTCGATCTTTACCATCCTTTCGGTAATTCGAAATGAATGTCTCTATTGTTTCCTTCTGAGCGAACTGTTCTTTTATAAGTTCGTCCATACTGAACCGTAATTACTTTCTAACTTTAAAATGTTATATGGAACTGACTTACGGTTTTTTTTTGTGGAGTTTCCGTGGGCCTTATCACGTTAAGGATCTGTTAATTTTCGAAAATCCGTTGATTGGAGCTCTGCAGATTTCGCCTATCCGGCTTGAAGGACCATGTGATGATTGAGACTTCCCAAAGGTTTGGCTTGGTCTCTAGTTGATATCCCACACACTTTAAGGGTTCAATGTTAACTTTGATGCAAATAAAAGTCACTAGGTTTCGAATTCAAAAAAAGGCACAATTGTATTCAAGGTTTGACCTAAATTGTACAGCACATTGATTTTCAATATTCAATTACAATCTTCAAATTTATTTGCACTAACGAACATCAAATTTTATTTTATTGAGGAAACATTATTATTCATTTCATAATTCTTAAGTTTACCACAATCACCTTTCGCGTTCATTCAATATATTTAATTTCTACGGTCACTTTTCGCGTTCTAACTCGATAGATTTGATTTCTAATTGCTTTTCGCGTTCTAACTCGATATATTTGATTTCTAATTGCTTTTATTTCTGATAAGCATCCGTCCAGTCTCATGTAAAATTTTCGACTACCGTTTAACCTTTGGTTTCTAGTAAGTCAAGGATTTCAGTTAGGAGTTTATCCTATTTCCTTCGCATAGATGAGTATATTTGTCTCACCGAGCTTTTGGTTGACTGACTTTGTCCCAAACTGGTTTGGATCTTTGCCTCTATGTTTTAACCACGGAATTGAATTATCACGAAGCTTTAATAAAGGAATTGCCGAATTGAATGATATACAGAAATTGCCGAATTGGATCATAAACGTCAAAGTTCGCCGGGAAGTGATGGTGGTAAATAAAAATTACTGTCATCAACCACAAGATTAATAATAACGTGAAGCGTTTTAAGGTAAGTAATGGAATATTTTTATTATTTCTAAATATTAATGAACTTAATTCTAATTGTTATAGGGCACTGGAATACGAATTAACTTGTTGGGGTTGCGCACTCGGAGGTCTTCAGTGGCTGATGTTGGTAGGTGGCGTCACACCAACACCGGTGCGCCAACACCGGCGCACCAACGCCGATGCACCAACTCTGGCGTCACACCAACCCCGGCACGGCGCACCGATACCAGAATATAAATACTTACCTCGCTCGATATAATGCAGTAACTTACAATCACTATGTTTGAGTGCTTGGAATGTAACAGGACATTCACTCGCCGAGAGAGTCTTGTTAGACATAAAAAACGATCAACGCACACACTCAGAAACAGAGAATATGAAGATATCTATAATGCTATGGAGTATGAGGATGATGATGATAGACATAGCCCCACAGAAATCATTAGAAATAAAATGTTGAAATTAAGAAGAGGTCGGGAATATTTACAAATTCAAACACCGAAAACAGTTTCCGAACATGCTAACAGCGAGAATATATCTAGTAATATTTTCTCTAAGCAAGTGCAGATGGATAAATATGAAGAGAGTCAAGTGGAACCATATAATAACAAAAATCCAATTCTTGGAACAGATCAGAGCTCAGATTCAGAGCCAATTACAAAACGAGCAAAGTTGGTTGAAGATGTAAATAAATATAGTCAAAACTACGGTGAAATTCGCCAATACCCCTGTAAAAACCAAGATGATGAGTCAAAATTTTATACTTCTGAAGAAGGAGAAGATGATGAAAACTTGCAAAGTTCAGATTTAGAATCAATTAACAAAGTCTCAACAAAACGAGACAAGTTGGTTGAAGATGCGAATAATGATACCGAAAACTTTCCTCAATATCGCTACAAACACCATCAATTAAATATTCAAGATGAATATGATGATGAGGGAAATTCAAACTTATGCGACCCCATGAAGACGATTGAGCTAGCAAATGCATTAACGAATAATCGCATAACAAAAAAGTTTTTTAGAGGAGTCTTTCCATGCAACCATTTACCGCTAAAAATAAAAAAACCTGCATGCGTAATAGCTAATACGGATCCTGCACATAAAGCTGGGAATCATTGGGTAGCATTTTATTTTCCAAAACAAGGACCTGCGGAGTACTTTGACTCGTTTGGAAGATACCCAACCAATCTTCACTTTAAAAAATTTTTATTAGATAATTCGACCACCTTTTTAAATAATAAAAAACGATTGCAACGACAACATTCATCAACTTGTGGGCATTATTGCTGTGTGTTTCTATATTCCCGATGCAGGGGGCGAGGTCTGAAAACTTTTTTAAATCAATTTTCCTCGAGTGACGTAGATTTAAATGACCGGAAAATAATTAGTTTTTATTTGAAGGATTTTGCACAGGGTGGCGGGAATTTATGTAACCAATCATGCATACCTGAGATCAGCGCTATAAAATTCTGAACATAAAGTGTTAGTATTCAGAGTACAAGTTTAATTTGAGCAACATGAAGATATCACGAAAGAGACAAGGGATATCATACTCAAGCCGACGGAACTATACAAATTATTTGAGATATTGAAATTTTTCAACATTATCATGTTACATAACAACAACGCTACCGATTGTCTAAAGGAACACTACAACAAGTATGCGACAAATGCAACGAAAAAAATGTATTAACCCTAACATACGAAGATTTTTTTATTCCAAGCAGAACTTCCGATGTACATTTGAATATTCGCGTCTTTTTTACGAAATACCTATGCATTGTATTAATAATCATATTTTTGATCGATTAATTTTGAAAGAAATAAATAAATAAAAATATATATAAATCGTTTTATTTAAAACTTTTATTTATGTACAAATAAATATTAATACAATTTTTAATAGCTCATCATACAGTGGGTTTTACGTGCGACTTCGCTTCCTCGAAAATTCATTCATTCACAACGTAAAGAACAACCGTAACAAAACAAAATAACAACAAAATACCCTACGCACGTAATAATCGAAATTGTATGGCGCCTTGCAGTCACAACAGGTTCGCAGAAAGATCAGCAGCATCCTCACCATAGCATACATTCTGCACTTCAAGTCTTCGCTTGATTTTTTTTTTTTGCAAAGATTCACTACAACAAGGTGTAAAGCAAGCAGCCTTAACGCTTGGATAATATTGTTTGTAAAATCCTGGCCATCATAAATCATTGGCCCTGCCTTGCTCTGTGTCTCTTAATTCCTTTCATAGGTAGTGCTCAAGATCCATTTTTGCTTTCATCATCCACACTGTCTGCCTGTGGGGCAAGGGGCACCTTGCGTAACATTGTTATTCATATGTTGTGACTCCTCTTAAGCAGCGAAAAATTGGCTTCGCTGGGAATTTACCTGGTTTTAGTGTGCAAGATCCACACGGGCATTTTGCCTTTCTTTCTTATTTCACGTTATGGTCGCCTGTTATAATGGGTTTGCTCATCTTGCAAATACTCCATAGAGCAAGAAATGCTTTTTCCTTCCTGATAACAGGTATTCAAACGCAAAAACAAATTTTTCCTCCAACAATAACACCTTATTCTTCAGAATTTTAATATACAAAACAATTTTAGTTTTAAATACAAATGTATTCTAAAGAACTAGCACAAAAATTATACTAAATTATGTATATTAAAATTATGCTATGTCGTTTTTTTATATTAGTGAACAATTTTTTAATGCTTCTACATTTTTGTAGTTAGTTTTTTCAACAACTATTTCTTGGACATTTTTTCTACAGAAATTTTTTGAAAAGCCATCATGAGTCAATTATATCCAGTTATATTGATCACTTTTTCATTAACTGAGTAAAGGCAGAAGATCTTTTTTATTCTTTCTCATTGAGCCGCGGCTTTTTTATTTCCCTTTAAACCTTTACCAGGGTAAGAATCAAGCAACAACAAACCTGTGTTTTTCAGACTTTTTTTTTCGATTCTGCTGTTTCGATTTTAGATCGGAAGTATCGCGTGAGCCCCGCGGGCGATAAACGTTTTTATCACATGTTTCCAACGGTAAGAGGTGATGTTGTTTTTTTATCAGGGGTATGGGGAACGTTGAATAAAAACAGTAACAAACATGTGATCCTCTGGATGTTCTACCAAGCGATAATCTATGCGCAAGTATAAACTGGTTCTTATGGCGTAAGCTTATGCATATTACGAATAATCGCTTAAAGGCGGCCTGCAGTAACTTGCAAGTTTTACTTTTGCTTTTCTTATTCCGTCGAGATACTTGATGGCTGATTATTTTGTTTTTTATTTCCTCTTCTTTTGCGGGGTCTTTGCAACTACGATCATACGTATGCTATTGTGTGTTGTGATTCTGATTTTGCTTCTGTTCCTGTTACTTTTCTTTTAGATCCACACGGTCAAAACAGCTTTTTGAATTTAATAAATGCTTTTGTTTGTTCTCGCATAACATTTTCTTTATTACAAATAATATTATTAACTGCTGTTAGTAATTGAAGACGTTTTTACAAAAACAGCACATGTCAAAAAAACTGATTTTTCAGGGTAGCTTAAAAACTGTATAACATCTAAAGTATTACAATGTGATTTAGTATTATTATGTATGCGATACTTGAACATATGCTTTAATATAATTATACAAAGTTATTATGCACAACACTATTTATTTTTTCACATATCATGTGTTCTCGTTGACAAGTGTTTTTTTTTGTGGAAATAGACTCGGACAAGTGCTGTTTTTGTAATCATCAAAGTTTTTTTTTGGAATTTTGAATATATTTGACTTGTTTTTTTTTAAATCTGATTAATAGGAACGTGGAGAACTTTGCCAGCTATCGGTTGCCATCAAAATCTCATTTTCGTGAAAAACTGACAAGTGCGGTTTTTGGAATAATGTCTTCAATTAACATCGTCTCTTTCTATAATGAAACAACAACATGATGTAATATGAACATCACATACACACAGCCTTTCCCTTTCTCACACACATTATCTTTAATTTTTTAAAAATAAAGCATAAATATTTCCGTAAAATTTCATTCACGCAGAAGTTGTTTTTTTATTTCCACGTCTTGAACCGTCGTTTCCTTTTTTTTCATTTTAAACCGGCAGATTTTGCTTCTCAAATTGCTGCTGCTGCAGTTTTTTTTGTTATTGTTTTGTTTTTCTTTCTTTCTCATTTCGCGGGCTCATCACGATCATGTGCACATTATTTTCGTCGGGTCGCACAGGTAAACCTCGCAAGATCTAAAAATAGAATTCCACAACTGCATATATGTACACAAATAACCCGACTTCATCCAACTGCCGTTTTGGTCAAGTTGGCCAAGGCGTTGGTTTTTTATATTCGGTTTCGTGCGGCGCGAGTTCGAATCCCAACCACGTTTGCGTTTTTTCTAGGGAATGACTTGTACAGAGTGTAAGATCAATATCATTAGCTACCGCCGTAGTCGGCAAATAATAAATTATTTCTCATTCATTCACTCGGTTTCATAAGTTCAGGTTATAACAACAACAACAACCATGCAATACTCGCCAAGATTTGCACATAGGCAACTCCACCACTTTCCCCTTTCGCTTCATGTTGAGTCCCTGACGTGGCCCACACCTTTCATAGGACACCGCTTTCGGGCACACACGCTGGCGCCATTTCATAGGCCACTACTGTCTGGCCAAAGTGTGGGGTCCTATAGAAACACATGCTTGCTTGCCTGCGCAGAGTGCAAGATCTCCCATAGCAGCCCATTAGTACGCGGCGGCAAATGAGCACGTGCGCCATCTTTGGAGCTGGATGCCTAAGCGACCGGTACCTGCCATGTCTGCCAAGCCAAGCCCCCAGACCACCGCCGAGTCCCCGCCGAGGACCCCGCCGAGTACCCGCCCCAGCCCAGCCGAGCCCGCCGAGCCCAAAGCCACCGACCCTGACCTTGTTGTAAACCTCTGGCGACAGAAGTAGCATCTTGTTAAGTCCATTATTTCTATGCATATTTTTCAATTAACGAGCCGATAACTCCCGATAATACACTTCCTAATAAAACTGGTAAAAAACCTCCTCGCTGCACTAGTATTTTACGTTGTTTAGCAACAGATCTCTTTGCGCAAATCAATTTGCGCATGTCCTTTTTATACTTACACAGTGAGTTGTAGATATTTCCATGTGGCATATGGTTACCTTTTAAGGTGTTGAGAGTAATTTCACAAAGAGTTTTTATAACCTCTGGGTCAGCATTTTTTATGATGGACTTTCTTAGATTTGGTTTAGCCCTTTTAAGAACATATAGCATATGCTTGTTGTCCCTTAATCGTTTAATTCGTGATGCCATTCTTACCATTTAAAGAATTTTGTGGACAAAAACAGGTTACAAAGTGTTTATTAAATATATCCGTGCGAAATCTTAAGACGTCGTTAATGTCCTGAGTTAAATCAATTAACAAATACCCGTAAGGCATTTGAGTTATCTCTTTATATATTCTCACAAGTTCTAAACTATTTTCTGGGTAAATTTGTCGAGCCAGATGGGTAAATTGGCTTTTATCTCGGGGGTTTTTAAATACAACAAGATATTTACAATTGAGCGATATGTCACGACTGAACTTTCCTTGATGAAATACGTTTTGTGTCACAAGAATTACTGAGAAATTACGATGATGAGACCCCTTAGTGAAGAGTTCACAAACTTGTTTACTAAATGCATTTAACATCATGTCATCTATAACAATCAACGTTGGCTCGTTTACATGATTTACAAACTCCTCTGGTATGGCATTTAAATATTCAATGTTTTGTAGTTTGATATCCGTTGACAGTGCACCGTGTTCTGCATTACACCATATAATTTTTTTAATTTGTGGCTGTATAAATATCTGATTAGTATTAAGAAGATTTTTTATAAATGTTGTTTTCCCACATCCTGAAGGTCCCGCAACCATCACTGTAAATGGGTGATTAAACTTGATCATTCTTGCTTTGTATATAAACCGGTTATTCAACCTCTGGTATTTATACATTCGCTGCAATGAGTAGAAGACAGATAATCAACGAACTGCATAAACCAGTTAGAAAAAATTTTAAACGCCGACATGTCACTACCAAAGGTATAGATGATTTGTGGCAGGCAGACTTGGTCGAAATGGGTTCTTACTCGTCAGAAAACCAAGGTTTTCGTTTTCTACTTACTGTGATTGATACATTTTCAAAGTATGCATGGGCTTTACCACTTAAAAGTAAAAAGGCCCCAGAAGTTGTTAAAGCAATGCAGTCTATTTTTAATACAGGACGCATACCACAAAATTTACAAACTGACGATGGAAAGGAATTTTTTAATAAACCATTTCAGCAACTGATGAAAAATTATGAAATAAACCATTATAGTAGTAGGGCTATGCCGCTCCGGGGCCACTTCAAGGGTGGCCCCGTAGCGGCATAGGATTTGGGGGGGCCTGAAAGCTCTTCGTCTACGTGTAGGAGGTGTTTTAGGTTTGCGTCTTGGATAAGGTGGCTTCATGGTGACATGGGATTTGGGGTAAAAGCTGTTCGTGTACGTGTATGAGGTGTTTTAGGTATGTGTCTTGGATAAGGTGGCTTCATGCCGCCATGGGATTTGGGATGAGGTGGGTGTGAAAGCTCTGGGTGTACGTGTATGAGGTGTTTAAGGTTTGTGTCTTGGATGGAGGTGGTGCTGGGTGTGGTGCTGGCGCTGGTCCTGGGGTGGGGCGGGCTTGGGTGAAAGCTCTTTGGCTGCGTGCATGGGGTGTTTTAGGTTTGTGTGTGCGGGTCTTGGATAAGGTGGCCCCGATGAGATGTTTAAGATTTGTTTCGGTGTGAGCGCCACCTGTGTGAGGCTAGTTGAACTTCGGTGCGGCAGCTTTGGTTGTTGGAGTTGTGGTGGGTTTGTAAGCATCTTCGATCAGGGCTGCTGCGAGTGGGGGGATGTGCCACTTAGAATTAAAAATAGGCTTTGTGGGGACGGGGGAGATTCTGGTCAGAATTAAATTAAGCTTAAGTGTGATTTTGCGCTTCGGAATGATCTTTGATTCAACTATTATTATGTATATAAATACCTGAAGAGGGAAATGTAAGGTTAGTTTTCTTCTGGTTGCTGTTATGAGCGGTTATAAGGATTCTACCAGATTGCTTGAGGAAAAAGGTGATAAAGGAAGCAAAGTAAAAGAATTAAAATATCAGCTAAATTCTCTATCTATTAAATCAACACAATCATCATCATTTGAGAGTAAAGATACTTCTTCTTCTTCTTCTTCCATACGATATCAGAAGATAAAAGATAGGTAAATATGAGCATCCCAAAATTTCTCGAAGAATACTCTAGCGTTCTGCTGGAGGAGCATAAGGATAAAATAGAGCAACTGTACAGATATGTTCAAGAATATGAAACTGCTGGAAAAGTTAATTCAATACATGGAGCACATTACAATAACTGCCCGTGGTCGAATGATAAGACAACCTGCGGACCGGATACATGTGGATGCTGTTTTGTGGAGCGGTACAAAAAGGCAGTTCAACGCCTAGTAAATTTTTATGTGCGGATCACCAAAAGCGGTTGTAGAGAATGCGGAAAAGGGTTCGATTTATACTAACACCAGAAGTACACATCATGCATGTATGGAATTTTGCTTATAGAGCTAGCCGCATGGGACGATGGCATATATGTGCCCTTGATAGATGCAGATTTCAACAGAGAATCATCAATACAAGTAAAATCCTGGAACCTAGATTGAACCAACATCATCGATAGAAAATATGTAATACTAGATTTGAAAATAAAACAAATATGTTATAAAAAATGTCTTTTTATTTAACTTATATTAGATCATTAGCATTTATCCAAGAATTATGTTCTGGTGAAAACCCCAGCCATTTAACATAAATTTTATCACCACTCTTTTTCAATATTTTTTCAACAAGGTAGAGATCAGGATGTTTAGCTTTCTGCAATTCTTTTTCACAGAATCCTCCTTTAATGGGGTTGCCCTGGTAGTCCTCAAGTTGATATGTCACTGGATTAGTCAGTTGAACCTTAGAGATTTTGAAAATTTCAGTTTTCCAGTTTGGGGTGTAGCCTTTTTCAAATACATGTTTATATTTGCTTATACGAACGCGGTCTCCTATTTTATATGCAGATGAAGGGACAATTTTGATGTGATTATAGGCTGTAGCAAGAAGCAGCTTCTCATTTGTCCTATTGACATCACAAGGGCGCATTTTGATTGTTCGATGTCTTTTCGCATTGTATTGTGATAGCAGTTTTTTCATCATAGAAAACCATTTGTAGGATCCATTCATGCTAAATTCCTTCCACATCATGCTCTTTAAAGTTCGATTGAATCTTTCCACTATTGATGCCTTAAGCGATGTATATGTTGAGTAGTGGTTAATTTTGTATTTGCTCATTAGCTGTTGAAAGTGAGAGTTGTAGAATTCCTTGCCATCATCTGTCTGCAAAATGTTAGGTGTACGTCCTTCTTTGAATATTGATTGCATCGCTTCTGTAACTTCTGGACCGGTTTTTCTTTTAATTGGCATAGCCCAAGCATATTTAGAAAATGTGTCAATTACCGTCAGTAAGTAGCGGAATCCTTTGTTTACATGTTTATATGCATCCATTTCCACCAAGTCAGCCTGCCACAAATCATCCAGACCTTTAATGATAACTCTCCGTCTAGTAAAATTTCGACGAGCAGGTTTGTGGAGCTCATTCACTACTTGCTTCTTACTCAAAGGCACCATTTTGAGTCTTTTTATTAATTATGCTCGCGAATATATAATTTTCAATCTTCGCAATTTCACCATATATAAACAACGTTAGATTCTCTACTGCTTTGCTTGTGTTTTCCCGTATTTCATCATCAACATAGTTTTTGGTTGCAGCGTCAGTCTTTTCTTTTGGATCACCTAGGTTTTTGATTCTTTTTAAGGCAAGATCATAGTCACCATCTGATGTTAAATTAAAACCATTTCCTTTAGGTCCAGCAGCACCGTTTTTTCCAGGAATTCCAGGTGGACCGCGATCACCCACTGCTCCAAATTTTTGCCGTTTCGAAGATCGACCAAACTTGTCAACGCTCATTTCCGAAATGTAAATAGTTTTATGTGCGTGGGATTATTTATACTATAATGTCAGCTTCCCGCAACTCCTCAATGATTGACACTATTTCATTACTATGGCTATTATTCCCAGCTTGCTGTGATGCTACCAATATTCGGAGTCTATCAACTAGCTCATTGGGGTCATCCCAATAAATGTAGTCGATATTTTTCTTTGGAATTTGCATTATTCCCGTTCCAGTATGAGGAGTGCGACTCAACTTTTTTATTATGTTTCTATATTTGAAGCTATTTGTTCCTTTTATTTGCTGGTTTTCCTTAAAATCACGTCTGTGAGCACATGTGTCATTTACAATTGCTTGATAATTGGACAAGTCTTCTTTTGAGTAACCCCGAGGCTTTTTCATAAAAATTAATTCGGCTAGACCTTCAGTTATCTTAAAATGCTTGTCGCCTATAAGAAAGAGTTCTTTATCAACTTTTAATCTCGAATTACCAATATTCCACACATCATTCTGATAGTACACCCCATATGTTTTATCAATTTTCGTGCTATCATTTTCAAGTAGCTGTTTATATTTACTTAGTATCTGATCTGCAGACTCTAATTTCGGTTCTTTTATAGGTGTGACAAACTGTTCATCGTCATCCTCAGAATAACTCATGCTATGCGGCTCTAGCTTTAAGTATTTACGTGGTTGTGGTGTGTATGCTTCTTCATTGCTTTCTTGTTTAATTTCTTCTTCTTCCTTTGGTTCAATTTTCACCGGTGTAGTTGTTGTTGTTGTTGTTGTAAGCTTTTTCAGCGTGCTGGTTATTGGTTTAAAGGTTTCCTCCAATTGAGCTTCAGATTCAATTTTACCAGTCTTGAGAGCTTTATACTTTCTTCGTATAGCATCACGTGTTTTTATAATATCCTTCAACAACTTCTCATTCATGTTGCTTCACTGACGGTTACAGCTACAATGATATACAGCTATGCTAATAAGCACTTATATAGATCCAGACAGACCAGGCAGACCAGCTAGACAGACCGACCAGACAAACCAACCAGACAGACCGGCCAGACAGACCTGCCAGACATACCAGCCAGACAGACCAGCTAGACAGATAGACCAGCTAGACAGACAGACCAGCTAGACAGACAGACAGACAGACCAGCTAGACAGACAGACCGGCCAGACAGACCAGCTAGACAGACCTGGTAAACCTGGTCAGCTGATTAGGTTGGATCCTTTATAGGCTCATGAAAGCATCAAAGCCTTTTCGATATCGACCTTTATCCATGGAGCTATCCTTATCAATTACTAAGAATCCATATTTGTCTTTCCAACAGTTTGCACACGCTTTTCTGAACTTTGCAAATTCCATATCACTATTTACATGATCGTTGTATATATGCTTCAGGTTCAAATCATCTTGTTTGAATATGATAAGAAAGTTTGCATTATCGCGGATTAGATGCTTTGGTATATGTGTATATGTCTGACAGAGGTAAAAGCTATCAATGCCGTTATGCCGTCCCATGCAGGCCACATCATCAAAGATGAAAATTGAGTTTGACTTTGCTTCCTCTGGTGGTATAACATCACAGTTATTAGAAAACGTATAATAACCCAAGCCTGATATGTGGGCTACAACTTCTCCTAAATACTCATATTTCGACTGACTTAGCGACTTTGAGTAAATGTATATATTCTCGAATCGCAACCCGTTGGGATGCTCCAGTAAACTTAGCATAACATTTGTCTTGCCACAATTCGATGGTCCAACAATAATTCCTCTTATACTGTTTGGCAGCAGCACTCCATGCTTCTTCGATGTACTTGCAATTTCCACATCAGTATTTCTAACTGGTAGACACGCTTGTTGCTTGATAAACCTCATGTTGAACACTAACACAATCCCTATAAATACCAGCACTTTATAGATTTTTATCAGTCTTGCTGTAAACGTATAAAATGATAGACCATAGTGAGAAACGCATCATTCAACAAAAAGCTACCGAGGGGAGAGGTCTATTAAACTCTCTTATAAATAAGTTACCACTTGAGCTTCATCTCCCAGGATATCAGTACTGTGGTCCAGGAACAAAGTTAGCTAAAAGACTAGCCCGTGGTGATCCAGGTATTAACCCACTCGATGCAGCTTGCAAACAGCATGATATTGCATATCGAGATCATAAGGACTTAAGTGATCGACATATAGCCGACCATATTTTAGAAGAAAAAGCCTGGCAGCGAGTAACATCTAGAGACGCTAGCTTTGCAGAACGTGCTAACGCGCTATTAATAACAAACGCAATGAAAGCTAAAATCAAAGTTGGAATGGGTGTCAAGGCAAAAATTACCTGCTCGAAGAAGAAGAAGAATACGTTACGTCCATCATTCCGTGAAGTTGTACGCAATGCTCGGAACATTTTAAAGCTGAAGAAGCCAAAAGACCTGTTGGAAGCTACTAAAATTGCCCTAAGTGCAGCAAAGAATGTTATTAAGGGAAAGAAAAAATCATACACTACACCTAGAGTGATACCAGTGCCTAAAGTAGGAGGTGTTTTACCATTCCTAGTCCCACTTTTTGCAGGTCTTTCAGCTGTTGGAGCGCTATCTGGAGGTGCAGCAGGCATAGCTAAAGCTGTAAACGCTGCAAGCAGCGCACGTCAGGAGCTACAAGAAGGGAAGCGTCATAATGAGTCAATGGAAGCTATAGCACTAGGAAAACGTGGGCAAGGATTATTTCTAAAGCCATATAGGAAAGGACTGGGACTTTTCCTCAACCCTCAATCAAAAAACTACTAAAGTCGCTACCCAAAAGAGCTCTCAATGAAAATGATCTGCTTAAATATTCGCAGCACATAGTCCACTTTAGAGGAGTATTTATGCGCGATCAATTACCTAGAAAACCATGGAAAAATGAGAGTGGGATTGTGAATCTAGATGTTTCATCTGGACCTGGAACGCATTGGGTAGCGTACAAGAAGAATGGAAATATCATAAATTACTTTGATAGTTTTGGAAACCTGCAACCGCCGCAGGAAGTTGTAAATTATTTGGGTGATGCAGTCACATACAACTATACAGCTCATCAAAATTTCAACTCAGTGATTTGTGGACACTTGTGCTTAGAATTCTTACATAATGTATAAATAAAGACCTTCAAGTGTAAACATAGACATTTCATAACAACTAGCCATGTCGATAACACTCTCTCTTACCGGCAATACATCAGTTCTCAGCGCCGAATACTTTCCACCATTGGAATTATCTGGGGATTACGTTTGCGGGTTAATAGATTTTCAAACATACAATTCTATACCGAATATTGATGAGAGCAACAATGTAATGCATGTGGGGGATGTATGTATCGAAATACCTGTTGGATCATACGAGATTGATGGCATAGCAGCTTCAGTGCAACAAAGTTTAAATAAGAGCAGCAGCAGCAGCAAAGCAACAGTCTTAATAAGAGCAAACAATAATACCCTGAGGAGTGAAATAAAAGCCACCGAAGTTATACATTTTGATAAAGAGCGATCTATCGCACCGCTGTTGGGATTTGGAAAACGTGTATTGGATGCAAATATACAACATGCATCAGATTTACCCGTCAATATTATAAAAGTTAATACTATACGGGTTGAATGCAACATCATATCAGGCTCATACATCAACAATAAACATGTGCATATGCTGCATGAATTTGCTCCAACCGTAGCACCAGGCTATAAAATAGTAGAGGTCCCCGCGAATGTGATCTATTTACCTGTGAACGTCAAACGTGTATGTTCACTCACACTAAAGCTCATTGATCAGGACGGAGATTTATTAAATTTTCGAGGTGAAACGATAACTATCAGACTACATTTAAAGCCGCAGAATGATAATCTACGACAGCAACAGCAGCAATAAGCATATATACAGGATAAACTTCTCAGAAAACATTAGTCAACCGACGACCTTGAAGCGAACAAGACGTCAATTGAGAGCTGATAATATACAATTTCTAAAATCAATAGGACTAAATTTGAAACAATGAACAACATCTTGAACATTACTGAAGGCACGAGCCATGATAATAGCATAACAAAAATTGACTACCACACCTACTCATCATTCACCTCTTCATTCAAAAACAGCGATGAAACCCGCATTCCAGTACAAAACCAAGATCTGTATATCCTGCCAGCTGAAAGTTTCATATACATTGAGGGAACAGTAACTAAACCTGATGGAACAATATCGGACACTGCAGGGCTAGTAAACAATGCTGTAGCGTTTCTCTTTGAGGAAATTCGCTATGAGATTAACGGTGTTGAAATTGATAGAACTCGAAATCTTGGAATAGCAACAACACTAAAAAATTACATATCATTAAACCAAAATGAGAGCCGCATGTTAGACAACGCTAGCTGGTCACCAGATGAATCAATTACATCCCCCAATGGATTCTTCAATTTCTGCATCCCTCTAAAAACATTGCTAGGCTTTGCTGAAGATTACAAAAAAAATATCGCCAACGCTAAACATGAACTCATATTAATACGAAGCAGGATGGATGAAGATGCAGTCATATCACCAACAGATGATGTAAACATTTCAATATCGAAACTTCAGTGGCGCATTCCCCATGTTAATGTTGCTGACCATGAGAAAATTGGTTTATACAAAATCATTGAAAGCGGCCGTGAAATACAAATGCCATTCAGGAGCTGGGACATATATGAGTACCCAACGCTACCAGGAACGACTCATCACACGTGGTCTGTCAAAACGTCATCACAGATGGAAAAGCCCCGATATGTCATACTAGCTCTCCAAACAAACCGTAAAAATGATAAAACAAAGGATGCTAGCAAAGTTTGACCACTGCAAGCTGACAGATGTTAAAGTGCATTTGAATTCATACCCATATGATGATTTGAACCTGAAATTTGATGTGAGTAAATATGCTCTGCTATATGATATGTATATAAAATTCCAAACTTCATACTATGGACGCCAGTTCCAGCCACTGCTCTCAAGGGAAGAGTTTATGCGTGATGCTCCGATCTCAGTCATTCATTGCTCACGACAAAACGAAACCATCAAAACAGGTCCTGTGGATATAAGGTTGGAGTTCAAAACATCAGAAAACGTCCCCGCCAACACAACAGCATACTGTTTATTATTGCATGATCGAATAGTGGAATATACACCTCTAACCAACGAAGTCAGGAAAATTGCTTGAAATGGATACCATTATCATCGACATTCAAGGATTCAAATTACAAAACAATCAATTTATTTTCAAAGAATTGGCCATTTTAAATTGTGAAAATCAAGTGCAGCACTACATATTCCAACCACCATTTCACCATAAACATCTAACTCGATCTGAAAAGAAGCAGGTTGAATGGCTCAGACGTAATCATCATGGATTCAGATGGGGTGATGGATATATTCCTTACCGCAAACTATATTTAATTGGAGATCTGCTGCATGACAAATAAGCTATGTTAAAGGAGCTGAAAAGAAACAATGGATTCAGGAAATATTTGCAGAGGAACTAACCATATATGATGTGGAAGAGGAGGGCTGCCCTAATCTAACAGCAACAACAACAAATGGCTTATCTTGCATAATACACCAAGGCCAATGTGCTCTGAAAAATGTTTTTGTAATAAGGGATTTATTTTTTAAATAAAACAAATTTTTTTATAAAACGTTAAATTCTTTTATTCATACTATTTACATATTGCACTTATGTTTTATTCTACATCCATGTCTTCTTGCTGCTGCGCTGAAAAATGGCCTCATGGTAGTGTATCGATCCCGTTGTCCATAATGCAGCGTTTATCATCCTGTGGGTTTAAAGCGATCTTTGCTTGGTTTAAAGTGTACACTTTATGGTTATATGAACGAATGCTTTTTTGCTCAGCTACCTTGCTTTTTGAATTTTGCAAACATTCAATGTAATCGCTAATCTGCAAAGTTTTCATCACAACGTTCTTCTTAACTCCTTTTGCTTTTTTTACTTCATCAACACCATCGATTTTAAGGGCATACATTTTAGACCTTAAACCTACAAACATTATCATTATTCTGCCAATTAATTCATCTTTCATCAGTCCAGGAACTTTTTTATTTGCTTGCGGCATATTATACTGGTTGTTCATAGGATAATCGCTAGTATCAAACTTATCTATGCTTCTTTTCATAATATTGTATATATCGGCATTTTTTATTTCGTATACTAATGAATCAGTATCCATGTACATTATTTTGCATTTATCGGCATCCAGCTCTTTTTGCATAAAATCATAATGGAATTCGTATTGTGCTATTTTAGAAATATCGAGAATTGCCATACCAATGTATAATGGTTTATGGAATTTAACAACCAGCTTTCTTAATTCAACTGCTACTAAATTTTCATCGAAAATTGTGCGGCTATGGAAATTCGGTGCTGCAGTGAGGTTTCTAGCACCATGCCGCCCCTCCCACTTCGTACATAGTTTTATGTTTGAATATTTTCGCACATTTTCCATAGTTTTCCCAAAAGCAGCATTAACTGTTTTCTTATATTGGTTTTTCTCGTACGCATTTTTGGCATGTTTTCTTTTATTTGTATTTAAGTCTACGTATGGTTTAAGCCATGCTGATTGATCGAACTGCAGAATGCAGTGAATTTTCTTCAGTATTAGTCCATGTGATAAACATTGTTTTAGGTTGCGGTAATGTATAACATATTTTTCTTTGGTGTATAAAGTGGTTAAAAGTTTACCTTGTTTTGATCCTGGTGGTGTTGAATGAGTGGGACAAAATGGAAAATCTTTATGTAAATTATGCAGCTCCTGCGGGTATTCAAGATCTACCTCCAACATGTAGCCGATCGGTGAATTATCATCAACATTCATAACATCAACATTATCAATCCATTTAAAATTTCCGGTTGGAAGATGCTGCGACATTGCCCATCCATATAAATTATTCACATCATAGTACATGAGATATTTTATTTCTTCATCCGGTTTAAAGTTTTCCATATATTTATTGTTGGCTTCACTATATCTACAGCAGCATTGGCTAATTCCACCTCGACAAGATTTTTCAATAAATAAAAGAATATCAACATCCATTATCCTCTCTAAGCGCACTCCCGTGTAATACAGCATCGCAGCCCATGTATATCCAGGCAGTGTGAAGACGTGTGCAGGGTCAAGTTTGTAAGTGTCGAGCGCCATAGCTCTAAAATTTGTAAAAATATCCGCTAGCAGAAGAACATCCGTTTTTAAATACAAATCTGAATACTCTCCCAAGCTTTTAATGTTAAATTTTTCCCACACTTTTGGCGCATGTTCATAGTCTTTTTCTGTTATCGGCTCATCAATCAATTTATTATAAAAATGCTCCATGCTAGGTAAACTATTACTCTCCAATTTATCCCATCCATCGATGAAGTCATATGGAAAAACTCCTTTGCGTGTGAGAAGGTTGAAGCTTTCATCATCCAAGTCTTGCCATTGAACTTTTGTTATTTTTAATTTATCCCTGGGCAGCAATCCTGGTAATTTATCCAGAGATTCATCCATAAATCTATAGGAGTCGATGAATCTCAGCTTGATGCAGCTATTTTCTATGTGTTTCGTAAATGAAATGTACCGCTCTTTGTTCAACGGCAAAAGATCCACTTTTCCTGGTATCGTTAATGCTACATCCTTGATTATGAAATGCGCATCATATCCTGATAAATTGTGGAAAATGACTGGTATGTTGCGGCAGTCATTATAATTGATATTGCAGCTGTTGTGTGCAGGTCCACGGCATTTGCCTGTGAGGTGGCAGTGGTCTCTCACTCTAGTTTCATCAAGCTGAAAGGGTTTTTCACATATGTGGCAACATGGTTGCTTTAATTGAATATATTTTTCCTGTGCTGATAACGGTGCTAGTGGTTTTATATCCTTTATTTTCTGCTCAGCTATAGTTGCGATCTCCTGCAGTTGTAATGTAAACCACTGAAGACATGTTCTACCTCGATTTGTTCGGTAAAATGATAATGATTCATCGTAATAGAATAGCAGTGAAAATATAATCCGATGCTATGAACTTCATGTTCTTGAATTTTCCTTGTCTTATCACCATCACTACCGCCACCGGTAACAGGTATCAATATCGACTCTAAATCTGCATATACTATAAATGGGACTGGATTCTTGTAATTATAATTTTTAAATGTTATAAATTTCTCCTTATGAAAAGCAACTTTAAAGTCATTCACCTTTTCACATTCAGTCACGTGCGCTGCGAGTTTTTCCTCAGTATAAAAATAAAATAAACATCTATCACAGATATATAATTTGTGTTTATTTTTAGAAACCTGGTTCAACACCAAACGCGATAAATCTTTGATCCAGCAGAAATGATAAACAATATCACTATCACCATCACTATCACCATCCTCGTCCTCACTGCAATCATAATTTGACTTTATCATTAGCAGGTTGATATGTTTATCTAATTTTTTCTTGGTTAAGTAAGCTGGAACAGCCGTGTACTCATTAGTCTTCCCCTTTTCCAGTATAAAAACATTTATCGATAAGCTGTTGTTCGCTTCAAATGTTTTTACTTGATTCAGTGTAACCGGAAAAGTGATGCCGCTCAAGTTCAGTACATTGTTATAGTGGGGGTAGTTTGATGTTCTATAAGCATGACCCCCATGCTCCACTGGGTATAATGAAGAGACCACTGCCCACGCAAAACATGCATTATCATCATTCTTCACATTTACACATGCGTGCTTAGCTGCGACGCTTTGTGGCAATTTTATGAAGGGTGATCCTCTTAATGGCTCGAATTTGTTTATGTGTACCATTAAGTTTATTATGGCATGTAAAGCCCCGCCGCTGTCTTTCTCCTGAAATTCTTCAAGCTGGGTTAAGAGGTCTTCCTGCACGTTTTTAAAAAACCACACTTGTATATCATCCGTTCTTCCAATGGGTGTAGTTTTGGTGTGAAATTATTTTATGTTATGTCGGCGATAGTTTCACTTTCATTAATCACGTGCTTAATATACTCGCAGCTTAAAGTAGTTGATGCTTTAACGAAATTATGCTTTTTCAAAATATTCTTAATGCGCCGCTCAAACAAAGCATAACCATCATTTAAAAATTCTTGCACTTCGATGTGCTTTATATTGATGATGACACCTGTCCTGATTCGCATTGCAAACGCATTATGCAGCTCTTCCCAGCGTACACGAGCACTTCTTTTTTCTCTTCTTCTTCTTCCTTCCTGCACACCTGCTCCATGGTGGTTGCCGCCAGCTTTCAATAATGCCTGCAAACCTCTCAGTTGTGCAATGCAAGTTTCATAATGCTGCTTGGTTCCACTCCGCTGTTCGGCTATGCATGCTGCTTTAATTTTTTTAATAAATAAACCACACCTTGGTAATAATTACACTTTGCGCAGCGTCTCCATCCCTTAAGCACTCTGCTGCCTGCTTATTTAGCCCACTCACAATGCTGCGTGTATCCATTTTAATAGTTCTAATTAACAACAAACAAACTTTTCACTTGTTAAACTTGCTGGATGCTCGTTGTGATTTTGATATAGTAGTAGTAGTAGGAGTAGTAATTAATTACACTTCACTTGTCAACTCACCGGATGCTTGTTATGAATTGTGAAAAATTACAAAGCTAATGCTACTTTTATACTACCGATAATTGCGCAACATGAACAAGTTCAATCATGTTTTAATGTTTCCGTTTGCACAGGTGCAAAACGGTTGATGTAGCAAATTCCTAACCCTAAGTGTTGTTTACACAGATGCATACATATGCTTGGAATTTATGGTTAAGTACGAAATTTAAATTGGGCTAACTTCCGGTCTCCAACTGTCTTACGCGCAATTGCATCATATTTGCAGGTGCAAAAACTGCTGATGTTGCAAATTCCTAACCCCCCAAAGTTGTTTACACAGGTGCATCCGTGTCCTTGGAATTCATGGTCAAGTACAAAATTTGCCAACTTCCGGTCTCCAACTTTCTTACGCAGGTGCAAAAACTGCTAATGTAGCAAATTCCCAACCCCCCCAAAAATTGTTTACACAGGTGCATCCATGTGCTGCATCCCTGTGGGAATTCATGAACAAGTTCAATCATGTTTCTAAATTTGGGTATATAATGAGCAGTGTGAAGACGATCGGCAGCAGTTCAACCCCCAACCACCTGGAGATCAACAGCATTAGCCGCAGCAGCAAGAAGATATGGATACAGCAGCAGAACTTAAAAGTTTGGAATATTCACTTTACTTAAGGATGTCTGATATGCAGTTTGGAACTCCATACAAAATCAAATCTGCCAGCAGGCTTGAAACATCGTATGGTCTTCGAATTCGCTTGGACTTAGAGGAACATCAGATTTTGCTACCAGCCAGGTACAACTCCCTATCAGATGCAGCCTTACAGGACATCAACAACAAAAGGAATTTCCACGTAATAAATACTGGACCGCAGGGGAAGACGTATATATTTAAGTTTCTACAGATTGATGTCCTCCCAGGCAACTATAATTTTTACGCTGATAATATAAGTGGAAATCCTAATTTTTACAGCTCAAAAACAAATATGTAAAAATGCACATCATATCCTGAAATAATAATAATAATAATAAAAAGCACCTCTTCAACCCATTGTGACGTAATAAATAATTTATACGATTTTGCAAAAATAAAAACAAAAAATAATATTCTATTTAATAGGTAGTTTTTTTTCTATTTATAAAAAAGATTATAATACTATTATTATTTAGTAACCTAATTTTTTCATATATTTTAACAATTTTAACTGATGTTTCATAGTTTTTTTCTCCTCTGTTAAATCAGTTTGATAAGGAGTCCACCTGTACCCGTTCAAAATTGTCTTTGATTATTTTAGGAAACTGGCTCACACCAAATTCGCAGCATATCAATTTCAATATGTGGAGCAAAACTTCCCTTTGTTTACCTCAATAAACCTTCGCAGCATGGGAAGAGTTGGAATGTTCACATCTATATTTGATAAGGAAGCCGCTTGATGATTGCATCTGATCAAAATCGTCTTTGCTTATTTTAACCGTAATTAAAATTCGTTCATTGACTCTAATTAGCACTTAAGGTGATCAGTTTAAAATAGAATTTTTGTCAATACATTCAGGATCGAATAATTTCAACATAGGTGTTTAGTTGTCGACCGTTGCTATCTCCAGAAACCACTTGACGGTCAATGCAAGACACGTAGTGGTGCAGGAGGTGAATTGTAGATAGACAATTAAACTAACCAGTTGTGCACAGTGATTTAAACCATAAATCACCTTGACTGGTTATATGCACAGAAAAAAGGATATCGTGACAATTGATACTCTGGTCGTGATTATAAATGATAAGAGTGTGGTTTAGTTATGAAAATAAATTTATTAACATCCCTTATGTTTTTACTATATACAAACAAATTAGTACTTTAGATATTGTCGTGGTATTGCATACAATTGCATGTGCTTCTTCCACATTCACCAAGTTGGCATGTGTGGCTGGGCTTTTCACAATATGTATGTTTTATATGTTAGTAAAATATTACCAATAAAAAAAAATACACCTTATCTTAAATATATAAACGTTTCTTTATTTTATGAACATGCAGCTAATTCTACCAATTCACCAATTGTATTGGCATGTATGAGAATACTCACGATGTTCTGGTTGAAGAGTAGTATTTCGTTAAATTGAAAGCACTTGGAGTTTTTAAGCATTTATCAAAAAATTTCACCAAAAGGCATGTACTTGCTATCACTTTGAACTCTAACAAACGAAAGAGGATGAGTCCTTGTTGATTGCTGTTTATATATTCTCAAAAGTGGTACTTGGCGAACTGCCTTATCAAAGTACACTTATTTTCTTATTTCTTTATTGCAGGCATATTTTTGCTCCAATTATGCATTTTCTTTTTTCTAAAATTAATTCTTCAATCCTCCAATTTATTCCAATTTTCTATCTAATTTTTTCTTAATAATTTTATTATTTTCGAAAATGCATATAATTTATCGACGCCATTTCCGGCATCCTTTTTTGCATAATTATTTTTTATCTCGCTCTATTTTTACATAATTGGCCTCTTACTCCCTCTTATTGGCCTTATGTAAAATTAGATTTTTTACAATATCTTTTTTAATAGATAAAATTCGTTTTTTGTGGCATTCCCAGCGAATTCGCCACAAAAAATAACATAGTACGGCGAGGTGGCTTTATCTCGCAGCATAAAGTTTGACGTTTTGTCCGCCGTCAAAGTTTTCGCGGTGCGCGCCGGTTTTTTACGTGTTGTACCTGTGTTTTTTAGAACTTATCAGGCAAGTTTAAGTATTGTGATCTATATGTGATGTTGGTGTAATGATATGACTTAATGGTTTACCGGCAAGTGTTTTGGGTTATCATAAAATTGCGGCTGGACATAACCTGTCATTGCCGGGTTTGTCTTAAGTTGTTTTTGTTTATATTTGGTTTGTTTTTCTATGTAGTATCACATAATTTTTAGTTACTTTTTATGTGCTATATGTTTATTGCATGTTTATTTGTGACATATGTGTTATTTGCTTGTTAAATTCGTATTCAATTTTTGCCTTATTGTTGTTGTTGTGTTTCAAAATCTTCGTGTTGTTGTTTTTGTACTACCTGTGTCGTTGTTTTTGTAATGTTCAAAATTCAGTGTAAAATTTATAATTTATTTGTTTATGTATATTATAAAATTCAATTTTATTTAGATTTCAAATTTATTTAGTAATTCAGTGTATTAATCCAGTTTATTTTTGCAGGTACTTTATTCAGGTGAGTATAACCATTTTAATTCTTAAGTTTTAATTTTTATTAATAATTCTATATTTTTAGGGGTTGGGGCTCAACATTCTCCCCCTCGTTGAACGCCTGCGTTCAACAACCCTTTTTGTTTTCCAATCCCCCTCTTATGGTGGTGATGAAAAATGATAGTACCATCGGACTTAATACGTAGGCGTACCTGGTACTTATCAGGTAAGTTCACTGTAAACTCTTTCTGTCTTCGTTGCTGTATTTGAGAGAAGTTTAACCTTTGCAGTACCGTTTCGGAATGTATAAATCTTCACCTTCTCGAGTTACGAATTTTTGGAAATCATTGTTAATCCGTGTTTCTAGTTCTTGAATATTAGTGGTAGGTTTTAACAATGATAAATTCCTTAGCGGTCGCCCATTTATGATAGTTGGAATCTGTACGGGTATGTTTGCGTTATCTGCCTTGGTTCTTACTAATGATACACTGGTTGGTGTTTCCACGTTGACCTGTGTTGATTTGTGCAAGAATATGTTTGTTTTCATCGTTTGTGATGTCGTGGCAATGGCGATTGGTAACTTTCCCTTGAGGTTTGTTTGTGGATGTTCCCTGATGTGCTGAATTGTTTGTTGCATGGGAGCTGGTGCTTTTGGTCCGGTTAAAACACTTATGATGCTCACTGGTTGTGACGTCGGCTCAGTGTGGGGTTTTTTTTGCAAGTGATGAGTGTCGGGTTCCTCAATCTTCCGTTTCAGTTGTTGCTTGTTGGACTTGGGTTGTTCTACATTAGCTGGTTGGTATATGGAGCCGGTTTTAGTAGTCGGAATCCTTCGTGGTTGTGTCCGCACTCGGAATTCTGGTCCACATGGCATTGCCTCAAAGTTTCTCCTGGGAACAGGTCGTGCTGGTGAACTGGTCCAAGGTCTTAGCGGGACCTCTCGTGCCGTTGACTTCGGAGGCGTCAGTTGTTTCCTCGGAGGCGTAGGTTGTTTTGGTGGAGTGGCTGGCTTCTCCGTACGTCGCTTCGACGGACTTGGCGTCTTTGGAGGACCATCGAGAGCCGCTGACAATTCAGCGAGTTCTGCGGCAAAATCGCAATCGATCTCGAGAAAAGGACTCCCCATCGGACCTGAAGTTCCATATAGCCAGTGGTCTTCGGCTGCGGCGAGATCTTCCTCGGTGTACTCGAACTCAGACATCTAAAAATGAGTGGATAATATGGAGGATTTTGATTAGAATAGGAAACACAAAACAAAGAACACTTAGAACGATACCAGTCACAGGACAACATGACGACACTTGCTGAAGGTTGCTCCTTCATAAAGTTGCTACTTATCCTGAGCTGTGGATTGTTCTATCGGTAGTCGACAGATTTTGGCTATTGGTCGTTGAAATCTATTGTTGACTGTTCGCACTTGTACTACCCGTGTTAAACCGTCTGGTCCAGGAAACGTTTTTTCAATGGTACCTAGCGGCCACTTTGTTGGTGGTAGATTTTCATGTTTGATGAGTACGATGTCTCCGATCTTGATGTTATGTTGTTCTTGTTGCCATTTTGGTCTTTGTTGAAGTTGGTTGAGGTAATCTTTAGACCATTTGTCCCAAAATCCCTTGACTGCATGTTGGATGTGCTTCCATCGCAGCGGAAGCGATATGTTCTCGCCATTCATTGGTTCAGGTATAGCATTGAGAGCCTGTCCAATCAGGAAATGTCCTGGAGTAAGTATGAATGTATCATCTGGATCATTTCTAATTTGGCATAGTGGGCGAGAGTTAAGACATGCTTCGATCTGGGTAAGTATTGTTGAATATTCTTCAGAAGTGTATGTTGACTTTCCTATTGTTCTACGCAGGTGATGCTTGATAGATCGAACACCGGCCTCCCAAATGCCTCCGAAGTGTGGAGCTGCAGGTGGGTTGAAGTGCCATGCGATTTGTTGTGGGATGAAATATTGTGCAGCTGCCGAGGTGGCCTCCTTGACGGCTTGTTTAATTTCTTTATCGAGGATGGCTTTAGCTCCTATGAAATTAGTGCCACAATCGGAGTAAATATTGGAACATAGACCTCGTCTGGCGATGAATCTTCTTAAAGCGGCAAGGAATGCTCCAGTGGATAAATCTGACACTAATTCAATATGTATGGCTCTTGTTGTAAGACAAATCAATATACAAATATATGCTTTAAGTAACTTAGCATTGCGGATGTTTGATGATTTAATTGTTATTGGCCCAGCATAGTCAATTCCGACATTGCTGAATGGTTTGTTAATAGTCACTCTAGGTGTAGGAAGTTGCCCCATTAGTTGTGTTAATGTTTCTCCTTTTTGCTTAACACATGTGACGCATTTGTGTATACGAGAAGCAATGCATCGTCTGGCGTTTAGGATCCAATATTTTTGTCTACTTGTACAGAGGACCACCGAGACTCCGCCATGCATTGTTGCTAGATGTATTCTATCAATAACTAAATGTGTGATGTAGTGTTCCTGTGGTAGGATGATTGGATGTTTTGCATCATATAACATTATCGCCTTCTGTAGCCTGCCTCCGACTCGTATTATTTTATCTTTATCCATGAATGGGTTCATTTTAAGCAAACGGCTATTTCGTGCTAGTGGCTTGGCATTTGCTAAATTTTTATATTCTTCTGGAAAACTTGATTGTTGTACAAGTCGTACAATTGTTTTCTCTGCTTCTTGCCACTCGCAAATGGATATGTGATTCCTTCGTTTGAATTCTGGATTTAGACAGTTGTGCTTAAATCGTTGTATCAATGCAATGATGTGAGTGAATCTTGTCATTGATGAATAGCGTAGCAAGATATTGTTTTCAAACGTAGTGAGGAAGCTTTTCACTTTTGGTTTCTTTGCTTCTAACTCTGTTTGCTCGTTTGTTTCTCGAAACTTAGGCCATGTTTCTTGGTTGCTGGTTAGCCAACTTGGTCCATGCCACCATAAATTATTGTTTGCCAAACTTGCTGCTGATATGCCTCTTGATGCTAGATCGGCTGGATTGTCCTTGGTAGGGATGTAGCGCCATTGATCATAACGTATCACATCCTGGATCTCCACAACACGATTAGCTACATACGTTTTCCACCTGGACGGGTGTTCTTTAACCCATTGAAGGGCTATAGTAGAGTCCGTCCAGGCAGCTGTTGTAATGTGCTGCAATTGCATGTCAGTGATCGTACTTTTGAGTAATCGGGCTAGGATGACAGCTCCGTTTAGTTCCAATCGGGGTATCGTAGTAGGTTTAATTGGCGCTATTTTGGTTTTAGCCGTAAGCAAGGTTGATGTGATTTCTCCATTCTCATGTTCAACTCGTAGATACAATACAGCAGCGTAGGCCCTTGTAGATGCATCGCAGAATCCATGTATTTGTGCATTAGTGCCTGGGAAATATTGTATCCAACGTGGAATTTGTACTGCTTCCAGAGCCTTCAGCTGTTGCTTAAATGTAGACCACTGGGTTTCTATTTGTGGGGATACTTGTTTATCCCATGCGCTGCCAGTAATCCATAATGTTTGTATAAGCATTTTGGCGACGACTATGACCGGGGATAACCACCCTAATGGATCATAAAGTGATGCTATGTTGGATAACATGTTGCGTTTTGTAATGACTTTGTGTTCACGCATTGGAATGACTGAAAATGTGAAATGGTCCGGTCCAGGATGCCATCGGATGCCAAGTGTTTTAACCGTGTCGTTATCTGAGAATGTTAGTATGTCCTTTAGCTCACGATGTTCCACTGGTAAATCCTTTAATAGCTCTGGGTCATTACTAGTCCATTTGCGTAAGTTGAAACCGCCTGCTCGGGTTAGGCTAAGAAGCTCGGACTGTAGTTGTTTTGCTTCTGTGATACTATCAGCCCCAGCTAGCAGATCGTCGACATAGAAGTTTGAGTATATGGCCTTGGACGCTAAGGGCCACTTCTGTCTTTCATCTTCTGCTAGTTGTTGTAGTGTGCGGATTGCCAGGTATGGGGCACATGCGGTGCCAAATGTTACAGTTTTTAATTGGTAATCCTGTAATTGTGACGTTTCTGGGTGTCGCCAAATAATCCTCTGAAACGTTCTGTGGTTTGGATGTATGTCGATCATACGATACATCTTCTCGATATCCGCATTCATTGCAACCTTGTGTTTCCTCCAATTGAGTAGAGTCGCGAATAGTTTAGGTTGCAGAGTTGGTCCTGTTAAAAGGTTCTCGTTGAGGGAGACTCCAGCTGTAGTTTTCGCAGATGCGTCGAATACTACTCGTAATTTTGTAGTACTGCTTTCCTTGAAGACCGCATGGTGAGGAATATAGTAGTGCTCTTCCTCATTTGAAGGGGGGTTGACTTCCTCCATATGTCCCAGATCAATGTATTCATCCAGGCACTTTGAATATTCCTTTTCAAATGTAGAATTTTTGCCGAACTGGAGTTGTAAAGACTTAAATCGTTTGAGGGCTTGAGGCCTCGATTGTCCTAGAGCTGGTACTTGCTCTTGAATGAAGGGAAGATTAACTTGATATCTTCCGTTTGATTTCCGTATATGCGTCTCCTCAAATATACGTTGACAGATTTCGTCTTCTTTTTTCAAAATCTGATGCGTTGGAACTTCTTCTGATTCCCAAAATTGTTTGAGCTGGCTACTCAAGTCCAATTGAGTGGTTGTGACTGTGCATGCTGTCACTTGGCTGCGATATGTGTCTGCTAATGGTCCAATTAGAATCCATCCAAATATTGTATTTATAGCTGTTGGGGCTGTGTCAGGTCCTCGTCGAATGCCTTCTTGAATGATTTTTGCGTAAATCCGTGCTCCCAATAGTGCATCAATATTTCCTGGCTTCCAAAATGTTGGATCTGCTAGTTGTATGTTTTTAAGATGTTTCCAGTTTCCCCTGCGTACTATCCTTGTTGGTAGTGGATCGGTGATCTCATTGAGGACTAGAAATTCATCTGCCAATGTGGTTGTATTAGGGCGATGTGCCTCTAAGGTGAGCCTTACTTGTTGGCTTGCTGTTGCTAATGGACTTTTATTTATACCATTGATGGTTATCGCTGCGTTTGTTGCTGTAGCGCCAAGCCGCGTGCATGCAGCTTGTGTGATAAACGATGACTCTGAACCAGGATCTACGAGGCATCGTAGTGTCGTCCTTCTGCCTTGCCTAGGATATGCAGTTACTAATGCTGTCGATAGTAATGCATGATGGTCCTTTGTAGCTAAGAAGGATTGTATTGAATTAAATTCATCAGCATTGCTGGCTGATTGTGTCTTCATGGGTGTGGGAGAATGGTTTGTGCTGCTTACTCCTTCATGAAATTGTATTGTTGTGGACCCCGATGATCCAGTGCTCTCTCGTTTGACATCGGTATGTAATGTAGTATTATGCTTTTGTTTGCATTTGTGACATCTGTATTTACTAGGACAAGCATTTGTATCGTGCTGGGTGGACAAGCAGTTCAGACAATGGCCGGCTGTTTTTAACAACTTGTATCGTGTTTCCGGACTCATTGCTTGATACTTCTTGCACTTGATGACAAAATGGTTTGGCTGGCAGGTGGGACAGTTGTTCTGTTTCCTTGCATGATGAGCATGTGTATTTCCTCTGAGTGATACTGACTTTGGTTGAACTGCAGGTTTGGATGTCACCACATCTGCAATTGATTCTAATACTCGCAATCTATTGTTGAGAAATTCGCAGAAAGCTTCATAGGTTGGAAGGTCTTGATTTGTTCCTTGCTCTTCTTCCCATAAGCGTAATGTCACAAATGGCAATTTTTGCACGAGCAAATGAATCAAGATGACATCCCATGATTTTGTGTCAACTTCAAGACTCTTCAATTGTTGTAGGCATTCCGAAGTCGTATTGATTAAGATCTTAATACCCTTTGCTGTTTCTGTTGCGAGCTTGGGTATGTTCATGAAAGTTCTTAATTGATGGTTTACTAATACCTTCTTGTTCTCATATCTTTCCTTCAGCTTTGCCCATGCTGGCGCATAGTCCTGGTTGGTAGTTGGGATGTGTCTCAGTAGTGCTTCTGCTTCCCCAACTAAACATTCCTTCAGGTAATGTAGTTTCTGTACAGGCGCCAGTTTGGGATTGTTGTGAACCAATGATACAAACACGTCGTGAAAGGATCGCCATACATCATAATCCCCGTTGTACTTCGGCAAGCTAATCCTTGGTAGTTTGATATCATATGATGATGTTGGTGGGGCAGTGTTATTACCTGTGGTGAGTTTCCTCAATCCGTCCATCAGATCTGCCATATACTCGCTGTATTTAAGTTCTGCGTGACTGTATTGGTCCTCTTCCAGATATGCTTCTGAAATTTTTGATGTCTCTTGAAGTGCTGCCCTTTGTATTTCGATATCATTCTTTGCAAATTCTTTCCACATAGCAGTTAATCCAGCTATCCTAAGTTCATAGAATCCTTGTGTTCTCTTAGGTATAGCAGTTTTCTTAGCAACTTCGATGTATTTCTCTAACTGTGTTTTCAGGATTTGTTGTGTCTGACATAATTGTGTTAATAATGGCATTGGTGCCTGTTTATGTTCAGACTGTTTATTTTCAGAACCTGTCGCCATATCAAAATATAATTTAGACCAGAATATGTTGCACACGAATTCCTGGATGGAACCACCAAAAAATGTTTAGTTGTCGACCGTTGCTATCTCCAGAAACCACTTGACGGTCAATGCAAGACACGTAGTGGTGCAGGAGGTGAATTGTAGATAGACAATTAAACTAACCAGTTGTGCACAGTGATTTAAACCATAAATCACCTTGACTGGTTATATGCACAGAAAAAAGGATATCGTGACAATTGATACTCTGGTCGTGATTATAAATGATAAGAGTGTGGTTTAGTTATGAAAATAAATTTATTAAAATCCCTTATGTTTTTACTATATACAAACAAATTAGTACTTTAGATATTGTCGTGGTATTGCATACAATTGCATGTGCTTCTTCCACATTCACCAAGTTGGCATGTGTGGCTGGGCTTTTCACAATATGTATGTTTTACCTGTAGGTTGGTTTATTATATATGTTAGTAAAATATTACCAATAAAAAAAAATACACCTTATCTTAAATATATAAACGTTTCTTTATTTTATGAACATGCAGCTAATTCTACCAATTCACCAATTGTATTGGCATGTATGAGAATACTCACGATGTTCTGGTTGAAGAGTAGTATTTCGTTAAATTGAAAGCACTTGGAGTTTTTAAGCATTTATCAAAAAATTTCACCAAAAGGCATGTACTTGCTATCACTTTGAACTCTAACAAACGAAAGAGGATGAGTCCTTGTTGATTGCTGTTTATTAACCGACTTCAAAAAAGGAGGAGGTTATCAATTCGACGCGTAGGTATTTTTTGGTCCTGTTCACACATAACTTTGTAACGCAATGACTTTTTTGCTTTTTTTCTTTTTTGTTTGAAAGGGTAGTTTCCCACGGTGGTCCCGTACAATTTTTTTTAAATTCTGATAAAGGAGTTCGAAGGTAGGCGTAAAAAACTGGTAAAATTAGTACACCTTGAACGGATAGAATTATTTTCAAAGGCAGCGAACAAATTACTTTATTGTCGCGTGCTCGAGAAGAGGCCGGTGGATGAATCGGCAAAGGCGTTGACCTGCAAATAAAAATTGCGGGTTCAAACCCCGGAGGGTAGTTCGACTTTTTTTCTTTTTTTCTCTTCTAAAATCCATTCTGATTGGATTAATGTTGTAAAGAATTACAAACTCTTCGGTGAGAAATTTCATGCATACTCTACTCATGCAGACTGTAAGAGAGTATTCCTTTGGAATGAAATTCTATTTAAAGCAGTTTCTGAAAAGCTTTATTTACGTATTTAGCCATCTTGTTGTAACAATCTCCCGTATCACAACGACTGAGAGGCTTGCCTCTCGTCCTGGAGGTTGCGAGTTCGATTCTTTGACCTGGAGCATTTTTTTTTTCAATCGACACAATAAATATTTCTTTTTAATTTCCTTTGGGGAATTTTGTTTCATATTAAATAAGTTTTTTTTTTAAATTGCTCCGAAAATACGCAAATAGATTACTGCAAAAACTATTTAGCTACTGCCTCAATTCTTTTCGACGGCGCGCGGCTGAGTGTCATACTTCTCGTAATAAATATTTTTTTTTATATGGCCCACGAAAAAAATTAACGGACTAAAAAGTACGAAATAAAATAAATTTTTAAAAACCGACTTCAGAAAAACCAAAAATAATGCACAAAAAACCAAAAATAATGCACGAAAAAGGATAAAATAATTGTTTGAAATTCTTTACAACATTAATCGAATCAGAATGGATTTAATAAGAAGAATCACTTTTGAAGACGGTGCCAACACCTGTTTTCGGGGTGATGTATTAAGGGCATAAGGCTAACAAAGAAATGAATACAATTTTCGCAGCAATAGTTAATGCAATGAAAGTCAACTACTACCTGGCACCGTCTTCAAAAGTGATTCTTCTTATTAAATCCATTCTGGTTGGATTAATGTTGTAAAGAATTTCAAACAATTATTTTATCCTTTTTCGTGCATTATTTTTGGTTTTTTGTGCATTATTTTTGGTTTTTCTGAAGTCGGTTTTTATATATTCTCAAAAGTGGTACTTGGCGAACTGCCTTATCAAAGTACACTTATTTTCTTATTTCTTTATTGCAGGCATATTTTTGCTCCAATTATGCATTTTCTTTTTTCTAAAATTAATTCTTCAATCCTCCAATTTATTCCAATTTTCTATCTAATTTTTTCTTAATAATTTTATTATTTTCGAAAATGCATATAATTTATCGACGCCATTTCCGGCATCCTTTTTTGCATAATTATTTTTTATCTCGCTCTATTTTTACATAATTGGCCTCTTACTCCCTCTTATTGGCCTTATGTAAAATTAGATTTTTTACAATATCTTTTTTAATAGATAAAATTCGTTTTTTTGTGGCATTCCCAGCGAATTCGCCACAAAAAATAACATAGGGTGCCTTCCATTTAGACACAGAAAGACAATTGTGTCCGACACAGCGTGTCGCTCTGTGTCGTTCTGTGTAAGCCCAAATGGAACACATAAGTTCATGAAATATCCGCCACAGCGCACTTTCCTCGTTTTTATTTTTGTTTGGCAAGTAAATCGTAAATTTTATGTTGATAATTTCTTTAAATTAATTACCCGACATCTTATAAATGCTGGGAATCTTAAAAATGAAACAATATTGTTGTAATTATAAATTAACGATCACATTTCAATTGGCGAGGGTTGGTAGCATTGTCTTAGTTGTGTCCGGCTGTGTCTAGCTGTGTCGTTGATGGAACACTTCTGTGTCGGACACAGTGTAACACTGTGTCTCTCTGTGTCTAAATGGAAGGCACCCATAGTACGGCGAGGTGGCTTTATCTCGCAGCATAAAGTTTGACGTTTTGTCCGCCGTCAAAGTTTTCGCGGTGCGCGCCGGTTTTTTACGTGTTGTACCTGTGTTTTTTAGAACTTATCAGGCAAGTTTAAGTATTGTGATCTATATGTGATGTTGGTGTAATGATATGACTTAATGGTTTACCGGCAAGTGTTTTGGGTTATCATAAAATTGCGGCTGGACATAACCTGTCATTGCCGGGTTTGTCTTAAGTTGTTTTTGTTTATATTTGGTTTGTTTTTCTATGTAGTATCACATAATTTTTAGTTACTTTTTATGTGCTATATGTTTATTGCATGTTTATTTGTGACATATGTGTTATTTGCTTGTTAAATTCGTATTCAATTTTTGCCTTATTGTTGTTGTTGTGTTTCAAAATCTTCGTGTTGTTGTTTTTGTACTACCTGTGTCGTTGTTTTTGTAATGTTCAAAATTCAGTGTAAAATTTATAATTTATTTGTTTATGTATATTATAAAATTCAATTTTATTTAGATTTCAAATTTATTTAGTAATTCAGTGTATTAATCCAGTTTATTTTTGCAGGTACTTTATTCAGGTGAGTATAACCATTTTAATTCTTAAGTTTTAATTTTTATTAATAATTCTATATTTTTAGGGGTTGGGGCTCAACAATAGGTATGTTTGAAAAGAATGGGAATCTTCATTGTTGCGGTTGTTATGTGATAAGAGTTTATGTGAAATATTTTTGCGGTGGGGTTTTTTGCTACTTCGTGGTGCGTATTTGTGGTTTGTGAAAGGTATTTTATCTAAAAGTGTTCAATTTTAATATTTATAAAAATATAACATATTCGAGGATTGAATAATTACATCATAAATTAGTTTGCTCCTAAAAATATGCAACCGTTAGTGGCATCTCCACACCAAAGCTTAAATCCTCCCACACCGCTTAATTTAATTCCACTAATTGTTCCCTCTTAGCACCAACCTCACGCCTTTTTTAATTCTTAGTGGAAATCTTAAACATCTCATCGGGGCCACCTTATCCAAGACCCGCACACACAAACCTAAAACACCTCATGCACGCAGCCAAAGAGCTTTCACCCAAGCCCGCCCCACTCCAGGACCAGCCCCAGCACCACACCCAGCACCACACCCAGCACCACCTCCATCCAAGACACAAACCTTAAACACCTCATACACGTACACCCAGAGCTTTCACACCCACCTCATCCCAAATCCCATGGCGGCATGAAGCCACCTTATCAAAGACACATACCTAAAACACCTCATACACGTACACGAAGACCTTTCACCCCAAATCCCAGGCCACCATGAAGCCACCTTATCCAAGACGCAAACCTAAAACACCTCCTACACGTAGACGAAGAGCTTTCAGACCCCCCCAAATCCTGAGTGGGTTCTGGGCCACCTGGAAGTGGCCCAAAACCCACTCAGCCCTACTACTTCTTAGGTTTAAAAAGTGCTGAGAGAAGCAGGAAACAAAAGGGAAAAGGAAAAATATTATATTGAAAACAAAAACGGTTTTTTTTTCTTGAGATAATTTTCACATTTAGAAGGAAAGATACCTAATAATAGTAGCAGGATTTTATAATGGAGAGGTTTTTATTGTGAATGGTTACTAAATTGAAATTCGACTCGAGAATTGAAGTGGAAAGTTCACAATATTTGATAAGATTAATATGCATGTATAGTTTAGTTGGTTATTAATAATAGTAATAAATAGTTACATATTCATGAGGTTAAGTCATGAAGGGGATTTGTGTGTCTAAAAGAAGCGGAAACTAGCGGAATTTTTATCTATGTTTCTTTTGCTTGATTTGTAGGTTTTCTTAAGATTATTACCTTTTTCTACTCAAATGGGTATGTGGTATTTGGTTTACGACTACTAAATTTTTCTAAGTGCGTTTTTCTGTTTTTTAAACATTGCTGAGAGTAGCAGCAGAAATGGAAAAGACAGATATTATTAACAACAAAAACGGATTTTAATGGGATAATTTTCATATTTAGCAAGGCAGTTAAATAGTAATAATATCAGAATTTCATAATTGAACGGTCATTATTGTGAACGGTTACTAAGTTGAAGTTCAACTTGGGAAATGAGGTGGAACTTTCACAATATCTATTAAGATTAATTTGTATGCATAGTCTATTTGGTTATTGATAATATTAATAAATAGTTACAGATTCATGAGGTTAAGTCAGGAATGAGATAATGGTGTGTCTAAGAGAAGGAATACAAGCATAATTTTGATCTACTCTTTGTTTTGCTCAGTCCTTATGTAATCTTAAGATTATTACCTTTTTCTAATCGAATTGGGGTGTTTTATTTGGTTTACTACTACTAAATTTTTCTAAGTACGTATTGTTGGTTAAAAAGTGTTGAGAGAATCAGCAGAAACGGAAAAGACAAGTATATTATTAAAGACAATATCGGATTTTTTTACGGAGATAATTTTCACGTTTGGAAAGAAAGTTGGATAATAATAATTTAAATAAAAGATTAAGTCATTGAATGGATAAAATAATAACAAGTGGAATAAGTAGAATAAGTTGAAGAAAATGAAATAAAATAAACATAATGGTCGGGTAATTTTTCTGCTACTAAGCCAACTTAATGGAAAATTAAATTTACAACCATTTCACTCTAAATAGAGATTATTTTATATTTATAATTAAAAAAATAATATAAGCTTAAAGCAAACTGAATATTATAAATTGAATTAGATAAATAATATCAACTTAAAGCTTAATTAAATTAGATAAATAACATAAACGTAAAGCAACTTAAATAATAAGTGTGTTTCTTAACTGAATCCCGGGATCCCTGGGAGCCCGAGTTTTTGTTAAAGGGTGGGGATACAACTGTCAAAGTAACGAAATGCTTTCTGGGATGATTGAGAAATCCAAGAAGAAGAACTATTTATTTATTTGTACTAATAGTCTCGATAACAAAAAACTTCAATTTAATTATTATTTTCACTGTTGTTTCGATAACACAACACTTCAATTTATTTATTATTTGCACTATTGCCTCGATAACACGAATATCTTTTATTAAAATCAATTGATGTTGAAAATTGAGAACTGTCACCTTAGCTGAGAACTGTCACCTTTTGACATTTCTCATTTAATCCACGCCGCCAGAAGTCCAGACCTCTGGCTCTTTGGGATGGAGGGGAAATGATCCCGAGAAAGTTAAGAAACACGAATTGGGATCCCAGGGAACCCGGGATTTAGTTAAGAAACAAAGCTAATATGAACTAAATTAGATAAATAAGATAAACGTAAGGCAATTTGATTAATATTAATTTAACTGGAATTATGGTTATAATCAATTTAAATAACATGAATTTAATGAGATAAATAAACTAAACTTAAACAATAAATAACCGGAGGGTAACGGAATAAATAATATGAGCATAATTATCAAATAATATACGATAAATGATGATGGAGTAGAAACCCCGTCGGAGCGGCCCCGGACTAGGAATGTCCTTTCAAAGGTAAGTGCCATCCTCATAAGTGTTTGTATCGTCTGATGTCGGGTAGCCCCTACGAAAGGCCTGGTGACCAGTGACCACCCTTTCTTTCTTCTTCCCCTCTTATTAGCCCCTCTCGTTGGCCCTGGACGTTGTTCCACCCCCTCGTCGCCCCTTTAGTTTTTGTTGTTGTATAGGCACGAGTGTTTTAACAGGATAACTGTCACCCCCTCCGGCATCCAAGCACCGCGGACCCCACCCCATCTGGCGAGCTAGCTAGCGCACCGCTAGTCGTGCCTACAACCGGTGCATTGGATGCGTAAATTGGCGACACTTCCCCGGCGGTCGAACCGTCCGAGCCACCCTGTTTTTTTTGAGTCCCCTTCCCCAAACTTTGTAATACGAGTCTTCCTGGACTTTATGGCAATTTCACCTCCTTCGTACCCCGGCACACCCAACTCCGACAGTTACAAATGGCGCCCAACGTAGGCTAGTGAATTGAATTTTCTTTTGATTCTCTAGTCTCGGCATCATAACTCGAAAACGTCTGGTTGTCATTTAATGACATTAACTCCCTTTAGATTCGGCATTTTTTTTCTCTGCAAAACTTCCCTTCCGAGTTATGATCTTCATACTAGTAGTCTCCCAATATTCGTCGATGATTAGTTTTCATTAATTCTGTGGCTCAGGCCAACGAGAAGAGCCAGGAGTGGACTTCCTTCATAGTAGTGTCCTCTTCACCGTCCAAGTGCCTCCGGCTTCTGGTTAACTGGGCGAAAGTACTTACCGCGGTACTCTAGCCCTTATCACTTCTGTCTTCTTCCACTTTCCTATCCTTCTTCTCTCTTCAACCACTTCATCTATCGATTTCTTCTGCGGTAGCCTCCCTATGTTATTCACCGCTCCTATCAGCGAGGCGCGGAATCCGGTTAACAGGCGTCATACCGCCTGACTCTGTGCGAGCCTCCCTGATAGAAACCATCACTCTTGAGTTTCCTTTCTTATATTTGTAGTATGGGCGGATGTATGCCCGGACGTCGGACCTGCCCCGTCAAGGCTAACAGGCGTGCTATCGCCTGGCGCTGCGACAGGGTCGACCTCCTGATATACACCCGCCCCCGGCTGTTTGACCGTTCTGACACTTCACCTTCCTGTGATTCAGCAGAGTGACTGACCAGTTGTGGCTGGGTGTCGGAGCGGTCTCCCTCACTTCTCACAGGAGGCTTCTATCTCTTCATTCATCCTTTCTTCTTATATTGGTCACTGGAATCCGGTCATCGCTTTGGGTTGCCGGATGTCAGGCAATAGGGATTTCGTGATGCAGATGGTGCTAGACACTAGCCTGGCACCACTCTCATCACCGATCCCGCCGGTGGAGGCACTTGGTGATTCTGGTGACGCGGATGCCACTCAGTCCTGAGTTCAGGCTGACTGTCATCGGCGCCATCGGCCACTGAAGCCTTGGGAAGGACATCCTTTCCCTGGGGCCACACCTACGCGAGATAGGTACAAAAAAATAAACAAAGAAATTTTTTTTTAAACTAAGTTGGTTTTTAATTGTTTTCAAATAATATAAATTAATCCAGCTTAATTTATTTTCCTCCTTAAGTACAGGTTTATCTACAATATGTAATATAACAGTTTTACTACTATTATATATTTTGCTTTGATTTCCATTTATATATAATATTGAAATATATGTAATTTTTGTTTTAAACGCCTTATTAACATATTCCTTTCAGTAAATTTATTAATAAAAAGCATCTCTTAGAGAAAAAAAACAAAAAACGAAAAAAAAGAAAAACCTGTGTAAAGACATACATCCCACCTTTTCTCACTTCGCTCCAGCCTAGACAGTCTGATCATGGGCCCCAAACCCAATAAAGGCAAGGGGGCAAGTTCTGCGCATCCCTCGGATGACGAATCCCCCCAAGAGGTTGACCGGGATGGCGTCCTAGTCGCCCTGACCGAGCAAGTCGCAGCCTTACAACAAGAAGTAATACGTATGATGGAACGACAGAATCTTGCCGCGAGTGAAACAGCCCCTGCCGGTACCACCAACCAGATTCGCCGCACCTCCATGCCGGGTGGAACTGAGCCCACTAACACTCTTCCGCGGCCCCCTAGTGTTAGTGGCCGTCCTAGCCTATGCCAAGAAAGCTCGGGACCCGCCAACCGTCGGAAGTCCCCAGTGCTACATTGGAACCTAAAATTTTCAGGCCGACCGGGAGACACCCCGGCCGAGGAATTCCTCTATAGAATGGAATCCCGAGCGAGGGACGACGACGTCTCTAGCTTAGAGTTAGTAAGAAATGTAGTGGCACTGCTGACAGGACCCGCGGAGGAGTGGTACTGGACACAGTTTCGCCGACAACAACCCAGCCCCATGTGGACTGACTTCAAAAGGGGACTGGTTGATCAGTTCGGAGGAAGGCAGACCGACCATCAAATCATCAAAGAAATGATGGAGACGAAACAGCTTAATCAATCGTTCGACGATTACGCCGCGAAAATACTAGCCCTGGCAAACCGCCTCTCGCGCCCAATGTCCTCCACGGAGTTGGTAAACCTTGTCATGGAAAACGTGAACAGTACACTGGGTTCAGCCATTATAGGATCCACCTATGACAATATGCGCCAACTTCGCGAAGCGTGCATCCGCGTTGAGAGATGGCAAAAAGCCAAGCGGGAGGAGAGTCACCATTCACACCGAGTGCATGAGTTGAATGACGTACCCCCACAGCAACCGGCCTGGCCCTATACAAACTATGCTAATGACACACCACCACCTTCTGTAGAAGAGATGAGGGCCGACACAAATCTGCCCCACCCAGTCACTTGCTGGAACTGCCAGCAAGAAGGACACTCGTTCTCTGATTGCCCTTCCCGCATAAGAAGATCTTCTGCTACAGATGTGGGCGCCCCGAAGTCTACACCACTTCCTGTCCAGTTTGTTCGGGAAACCGGAACCTGGGTGCGAGGCCCCGGAGAGGTTCGCGCCCGACCTAGTCCCTGACAATCCCCCCTTCACACCTGATTTGTCTACCAGCACGTCCGACGTCTCTGACCTGTCGATAATGGAATCTCTGCCGGACTTCCCTTCTCCTCAGGCCAGAGCCTCTTTTATGCAGCCATGGGCCAACTATCATCGAGTTCTTAAGCGAATCTTCAATGATTCTGCCGAACGGCCACCAACTCGCAAAGCCCCGCGCATACGGTCGTGGGCCCTGGAGAAGCGGGCACATACACAAAAGATTGTCGCCGCCGTGTTACATGAGAACGGCGATGATCGACCTTTCGTCAACGTGCGGATCCAAGGTACCAAGCTAACAGGCCTGTTGGACACCGGCGCCAGCATTAGCTGCCTGGGTAGAGGGGCAGAGTCGTTCCTCCAGGAAAACCCGGCAATTAAGCTATGTCGCCTACACGCCGATGTTCGAGTAGCTGACGGTACACCTAACAACGTTAGCGGTTTCATCACCGTCCCCATGTCTTATGGATCGAAAACTATAACTATGACCCTATATGTAGTTCCTGACTTGTCCCAGAGTCTTTATCTCGGCGTCGACTTTTGGAGAGCCTTTAAATTGGCCCCACACATAATCGGGGAACTGCATCATACCCCACAACCGGATCCTGATTGCCATCTCCTTGAGGAGTCCCAACAGGAGCGACTGAACCAGGCCCGCGCGCGATTCCCGTCGTTCGACACCTGTGGACTTGGTAGAACCCACCTGGAACAACACGTGATCGACACTGGCGAGGCGGTGCCTATTAAGCAGAGGCACTATCCTGTCTCTCCCGCCATTCAGGCCCTCATGTATGAGGAGGTCGATCGCATGTTGAGTTTAGGTGTGATCGAAAAGTCCAACAGTCCTTGGAACTCACCCGTGGTCCTGGTCCGCAAACCTGGAAAGGTCCGCCTCTGCTTAGACTCCCGCAAGGTGAATACCGTAACCGCAAAGGATGCCTACCCGCTGCCTCATATAGACGGTCTCCTGGGGCGATTGCAGGACACCAAGTTCATTTCCGCAATCGACCTGAAAGATGCCTTTTGGCAAATCCCTTTAGAGGAAAAATCCAGGGAAAAAACAGCCTTCACCGTCCCAGGAAGACCGCTGTATCAATTTACCGTGATGCCGTTCGGACTTTGTAACGCTCCGCAACGCATGTGTCGCTTGATGGATAAGGCGATACCAGGTTCACTTAGAGAAAATGTGTTCGTCTATCTGGACGATTTATTGGTGGTGTCTCCGGACTTTGAGACCCACCTCCAACTTCTGGAAAAGGTCGCCGACTGCCTTCGTCGCTCCGGGCTGACAGTAAATCTGTCAAAGAGCCGTTTCTGGGTCAGGGAAGTGAAGTTTCTGGGGTTCATCATTGGCGATGGATCCCTGAAAACCGATCCCGACAAGGTGGCAGCCATTAGGGACTTCCCAGTTCCAAAGTCAGTCAAACAGGTGCGACGCTTCTTAGGTATGACGGGGTGGTATAGGCGCTTCATAGGTAACTATGCAAGTATCGCCTCTCCCATCACGGATTGCGGCAAATTTGGTTGGTCCGACGAGGCCCATCAAGCCTTCGTGGAACTCAAGAAGTCCATGATGTCTGCTCCCTTACTGGTCACCCCAGACTTCACACGCCCCTTCTACATCCAATGTGACGCCAGACTTCCAAAGACAGGGCGATGCAGAACATCCCATCGCATTTTTCTCTAAGAAGCTGAACAGCGCCCAACTTAATTATTCCATCACGGAACTCGAGTGTTACGCAGCGGTGCTGAGCGTTAAAAAGTTGCGAGCGTATGTGGAAGGGCAGCCTTTTACAATAATTACCGACCATGCCAGCTTGAAGTGGCTTATGAGCCAGACAGACCTAAACGGCCGGCTAGCGCGGTGGAGCCTAAAACTGCAGGGCTTCCAATTTTCTATCGAGCACCGCAAGGGTAGTCAGAATTTGGTACCGGGCGCACTATCACGAGTCGACTGTGTCGATGAAGTGTCCTTCTGTAGTGACGTGGACCTAACGTCCCCAGCCTTCAGGTCAGCGGACTACCAGCATCTCGTTGACAAAATCAGCAAAGATACCGGGCGATTACCTGACCTTCAGGTTTCGGATGGTTACGTGTTCCACCGTTCGGCCCACGGACTGGCGACCCCGAGACGGACGACCTGATATGGAAATTGTGGATCCCTGCAGAATTGACCGATCCCTTGATCAAGTCTGCTCATGAGCCCCCTCAAGCTTCCCATGGCGGTATTCACAAAACCCTTGCACGCCTTCGGGAAAAATATTATTGGCCCGGTATGACTAGCCAAGTCAGAAAATACATCGCGAGCTGTGAAGTATGTAAGGAGACAAAAGCTCCAAACACACCCCTTCGGCCCCCTATGGGCGAAGCCATGGATGTGTGCCGACATTTTCAAATCTTGTACATCGATTATATGGGCCCTTACCCTAGAATTAAGAAAGGCCACACTGCTGTGGGTAGTGCTAGACGCGTTTTCCAAATTCTGTTTCCTCCACCCAGTAGTTGGCGAAACATCCAAAGCCGCCGTGAATTTCCTTGAACATCGAATCTTCAATGCCTTCGGCGTCCCCGAGGTGATATTCTCTGATAATGGAAGTCATTTCACTTCCAAAGAATTCACGAAACTGTTGTCCGATTACGGCGTCAAACACCAACTCACCGCTGTCTATTCCCCCCAAGCCAACGCTTCCGAGCGAGTGAACCGTTCCGTCTTAGCTGCTATCCGAGCGTATCTGAAAGAAGATCACCGGGATTGGGACCTACACCTGTCTGCAATCGAATGTGCCCTTCGGAGTGCACACCACACGTCCATTAACACCTCCCCTTACCAGGCCCTGTTCGGGTGCCCAATGGTCCTGCATGGATCCGCCAACCCAGTACTGAAGGCCTTAGGTGCCTTGCAAGAGGGAGATATAACGGTATCGCCGGCCGTAGATCGATGGCAGGCCCGGCGGGACAAAATAGAGCAACACCTGGCCGCGGCTCACACGAGACATGAGAAACACTATAATCTGCGCTGCAGAGCTGTAGAGTTCGACGAACCTTCCCCGTAAGTAACAAGATTGACCGGTTTAGCGCTAAACTGGCAGACAAATTTATGAAGACTCGCGAAAGCTTGGGAGTGGGCGTTATGAATTAGAGGACTTAAAACGAAAACCGATCGGTATTTTTCACGCCAAAGATCTCAAGGCCTGACAGCCTGAGTAGCGGAAGGTGACCTCGTGGACCAAGGGTTCCAGACGGCGACTACGTGGTTTAGTCGGCGGACTGAGTCCTTGGGGCATGAGATATCTTCCGGAAGAGAGAATTCGCGCTCAGAGGGACTCGTCGGGACAATGTGGAATTGCCTCGACCTTCTCGACGGACACGCGAAGTCACTCCGTAGAGCAATCAGGCCCAAGACACGTCCTAGTATAACTATTGAAAGCGAAGGTGACTCCGAGTAGCCCTAATAAGGCATCTCGCCGGCCTAACCGGTTATTAATAGGGTGCCCGTCGAGGTCCGCTTGGGTAGCTTCACCAGCGGATGGTACACCTCCTTGATCTACTTGACTGTCTGGAGCCAAGCTTCATGTTGATAACTTCATAGGTTGCCAGACCAACCCCCCTATATGCATATAGAGGCGACCCACGAGGCCGCAGAAATTCGGCCGTACCGCTTTGCCTTGGGAGGGGGAGTTCTTGGACACAAACGTTGCGCTGAATAATTCCAACTACCACCGCAGGACCACATCTGTTATGAGTATAGAGCCAACAATCTAGACACAATTCCGGCTCATGAGGCCCAAACGACCCTATAAGACGCTTGCCTAGGGACGTATAGGAGATATGCAGAGTACGGTTGTCCCGGACGGAACAAAACGTCTCCTGTACCACACCCCAGTAGGGAGCGCATGGTGTAATTTGCCATAAGGAACCAAATCGTGGCCGTTGACGAGCGCCGTTGTCCAAAATGATGCCAATACCTAAATCAATCTCGAAAGTTTTTTTTTGTTTCTTTAAATACAAAGCTGCGATAAGGTAGTTGATGCGCTTAACACATACGACTTCAGCCTCGTCCATTGTCTCCCGAACCCAACCCCTCCGAAGGCATAGCGGGGGGAATACACACCTTACCCAGACATAGCCCGGCTAGCTCAGTCGATAGAGCACGAGACTCTTAGTCTCAGGGGTGGGTTAGCCCCACGTAGGGAAACCAAAACCCTAACCATACGATAGAGCGGGCCACCGTTTGTTTTTTTCGCGCCACCTCTCGCCTGGCGGATTCGAACTGGCGCGCGTTGTAACGGTCGCCCTAGAGCACATAGGCCTCTGACACACCCTATCATTCGATAAACAATACGGGCGTAGGCGTCAAATGGTTCCGACATAATTTATCAGAACATCCTTTTCCTATTTTTTTCCCCTAATTTAAACCAATGCAATACACATAAATTTTTTCTGGTGTAAAAACAAGAAATCATGAGTCAGAGGGTTAACCATTCGGTATAATAGAAGGCAACAACGCATCCTCCAAAATGAATTCAGAATACAATATTTGGCAACAACTCTTCTGCCACCAGTTAAAACTTTTTCCAAATCCGTCCCTATACAAACAAATCCCAATGCAAGTGCCGTTGCCGTTTACTAACTCTTGGCCACCGAAAGGATAACGAAAATTGGTCGCGTTAGGCCCAAGCCAACTTAACCGGGCTAGGCAAGACAGCAATGGCTTAAACAGCCATTTGAGTTGCGCTACTAGCTTACTTATCCCTGCTTTTGGGTATAGCTATTGTAGCACAGCCAAAATAGATGGACATTCACATGTAAGGCGATGAGCAATGGTTGTAACGGGACGAGACGAGCTCCCGTCGGTAAGCGGGCGACTTGGAGGACGAAAAAGTCAGTCGGTCGGTGTAAAAGCTTCGATGATAGACGTTCGATTTTTGAATCTAGAGAATAGTTTTTTTATATACTGGCTAAGTTGGTTTTTTTGTTCGTAATGACCCGTCGGAAAAGACAAGTACTTGCGGGTTAATTCAAGTGTCCCAAATAATTAAGTGCGGAGTTGTTTTTTTCTTTTTCCTGAGACAGTGTATGAATATAAGTATAAATGGCCGCGAAATAAAGCCCGAAGGGAATATATAAATCATCATTTTTAATACGAGATCTATAAAAAAAGGAATAAATACCACCATAAAAAGAAATTTTTTTTTTAAATATAAATGCCTGCGAAATATAACAGGAATAAAATCTAGAAATCATCATGTTAATACAGAATATATAAAAAGGGAATAAATACCAACATAGAGAATACAAAAATAAATTAACAACTACTTTTCGTGCGGACCGTTGTATTTGCAGATCCCCCACATATATCTATACCAGTGAAATCTTTGATCTATAATTTGGGTTGGCTCGGTTTGCATGCATTTCTTAATATTATTACTTTTACTACCCGAATTGGTGGTTTCACGTGGATTACTACCACTAAAATTTTCTGAGTGCAATTCTTAGGTTTAAAAAGTGCTGAGAGAGGCAGGAAAAAAAAGGGAAAAGGAGAAATATTATATTGAAAACAAAAACGGTTTTTTTTTCTTGAGATAATTTTCACATTTAGAAGGAAAGATACCTAATAATAGTAGCAGAATTTTATAATGGAGAGGTTATTATTGTGAATGGTTACTAAATTGAAATTCGACTCGAGAATTGAAGTGGAAAGTTCACAATATTTGATAAGATTAATATGCATGTATAGTTTAGTTGGTTATTAATAATAGTAATAAATAGTTACATATTCATGAGGTTAAGTCATGAAGGGATTTGTGTGTCTAAAATAAGCGGAAACTAGCGGAATTTTTATCTATGTTTCTTTTGCTTGATTTGTAGGTTTTCTTAAGATTATTACCTTTTTCTACTCAAATGGGTATGTGGTATTTGGTTTACGACTACTAAATTTTTCTAAGTGCGTTTTTCTTTTTTCTAAACATTGCTGAGAGTAGCAGCAGAAATGGAAAAGACAGATATTATTAACAACAAAAACGGATTTTAATGGGATAATTTTCATATTTAGCAAGACAGTTAAATAGTAATAATATCAGAATTTCATAATTGAACGGTCATTATTGTGAACGGTTACTAAGTTGAAGTTCAACTTGGGAAATGAGGTGGAACTTTCACAATATCTATTAAGATTAATTTGTATGCATAGTCTATTTGGTTATTGATAATATTAATAAATAGTTACAGATTCATGAGGTTAAGTCAGGAATGAGATAATGGTGTGTCTAAGAGAAGGAATACAAGCATAATTTTGATCTACTCTTTGTTTTGCTCAGTCCTTATGTAATCTTAAGATTATTACCTTTTTCTAATCGAATTGGGGTGTTTTATTTGGTTTACTACTACTAAATTTTTCTAAGTACGTATTGTTGGTTAAAAAGTGTTGAGAGAATCAGCAGAAACCGAAAAGACAAGTATATTATTAAAGACAATATCGGATTTTTTTACAGAGATAATTTTCACGTTTGGAAAGAAAGTTGGATAATAATAATTTAAATAAAAGATTAAGTCATTGAATGGATAAAATAATAACAAGTGGAATAAGTAGAATAAGTTGAAGAAAATGAAATAAAATAAACATAATGGTCGGGTAATTTTTCTGCTACTAAGCCAACTTAATGGAAAATTAAATTTACAACCATTTCACTCTAAATAGAGATTATTTTATATTTATAATTAAAAAAATAATATAAGCTTAAAGCAAACTGAATATTATAAATTGAATTAGATAAATAATATCAACTTAAAGCTTAATTAAATTAGATAAATAACATAAACGTAAAGCAACTTAAATAATATGAACTAAATTAGATAAATAAGATAAACGTAAGGCAATTTGACTAATATTAATTTAACTGGAAATAATATAACCATAATCAATTTAAATAACATGAATTTAATGAGATAAATAAACTAAACTTAAACAATAAATAACGGGAGGGTAACGGAATAAATAATATGAGCATAATTATCAAATAATATACGATAAATGATGATGGAGTAGAAACCCCGTCGGAGCGGCCCCGGACTAGGAATGTCCTTTCAAAGGTAAGTGCCATCCTCATAAGTGTTTGTATCGACTGATGTCGGGTAGCCCCTACGAAAGGCCTGGTGACCAGTGACCACCATTGTAACTGTCTGGGAAAATTTGTGCCGAGGCACGACGACGGGAAATTGCCATAACGGCCAAAAGACTACCATTACAAAATTTGGGGAAGGGGACTCAAGAAAAAGGGTGGCTCGGACGGTTCGACCGCCGGAGAAGTGTCGCGAATGAAACGCATCCCATGCACCGGTTGTCGGCACGACTAGCGTTGCTCTGACTAGCTCGCCGGATGGGGTGGGGTCCGCGGTACCGGGATGCCGAAGGGGTGACAGTCAAACTGAAATTACTCGTGCCTATACAACAAAAAAATTAAGTAAGGGCGACAAGGGGGTGGAACAACGTCCAGGGCCAACGAGAGGGGCTAATAAGGGGAAGAAAAAAGAAAGGGTGGTCACTGGAAGACAATCATGGTATGGGGTGCCTCATGTCAAACAAAAAAAAATTTGTTGCGTGGCACTTACCTGGATTGGGACATCCTTAGTCCGGGGGCCACACCCATATTGGAGTTCCCTACTCAATCATTTTCCTAACGACAACCTGAGTTCTCGAATTTCGACGAAAAAAAAACAAAAAACCCACCGTAGACATCCACAATGTTTTCAAATATCTCGCATTATGAGCTGCACAACTCAAAGGAACAATACGTAGTTCTCTTTGGAATTAAGGGCAATGGGAATAGAGGTCACCGGTATAGGCAATGATCACCTGCTCGAGGTGAGTGAATTTGTGAATTAGTAAAATACTTTAGACATAACAAATTGGTAAAAAGGTAGATTTAATACACGATAGATTACGCCAAAAATGGATATACTTTTTCCTTCTAATTACCTGTTTATTCGGAGGCTCCATCTGTTTCCATTACCTCGGTTCTGGTCCGTTTGACTCTGATTTTTACTGGTTATTTATACTTCATATATTTAGATAATTGGTTATTATTTATATCCCCATTCATGCCTCCAATCACTCTTCAACCATTCCAATTTGCATATTTATTTATTTATTTTATTGGTTTGTTGTTATATGTTCCGTATTTATTTATCTTCTTTATTTATTGAGCTTACATATTCATTATTTATTCATCTTCTTTATTTTATTTAGCTTATACATTCCTTATTTATTTATCTTATTTATTATTTAAATTATATGTTCATTATCCATTTATCTTATTTATTTATTTAATTAATATGTTCGTTATTTATCTTATTGATTATTTAATTTATATATTCATTATTCATTTATCTTATTTAGTTATTTACTTTATATATTCATTAGTTATTTAGCTTATTTAGTTATTTACTTTATATATTCATTAGTTATTTATCTTATTTGGTTATTTACTTTATATATTCATTAGTTATTTATCTTATTTGGTTATTTACTTTATATATTCATTAGTTATTTATCTTATTTGGTTATTTAATTTATAGGTCCCTTATTTATTTATAATTCTCCAACGCTTATCCTTACACCTCATCAAATTCGATTTATATTTTTTTGACTCTTAGCTTAAATTTGAGAAAAAAAATAGACAAAGAATTTCCCAGAATATTTGTACTTGATGTATTTTTATTTCCTCTTCAATTTTAGTTCATCTCGGATATTATTATTTGTATTCCTCCAGTTAACTTAGCTTCATTTTCCAGTTCATTCCATATTCCATATACAACACCAAAAAAATCGAGAATCAACTGTATTTGACTCTCTCTGACCCATGAACTAGCTACGACCGCGGTGAATTATTTTATGTGTAAGAACTCTTCGAACGAACTGCACAAATAGGGACAGCCTTGTCAATGTGCTAGTTGAAAGCAGCTGCGATTACCCTTGTGTTCCAGCTATATCAAAAACTTTAAGCAAAAACCAATGTACCGCTAGGTTTATTTTCCTTAAGAAAAAAAATTGAGTTTTCACTACAACCAAATTTTATCCTTCCGCATTTTTTTTTTTCGGCTTTCTTTTGTTTATATATTATCACTAACTGTACACATAAGCTATTTACATATATGATGAATGTTCAAAATTCCGTCCCTATATATCGCGAACCGATAACGAAGGATACCCGCAAAATTCTCATCGAGCCCGCCTTCCAAAAACAAAAACTCATCGCGCACACCTTCTCAATTAGACAATACTGTCTTCATCGAAAAAAAAGCTCAAAAAAAACTCAAAAAGACTTCTTCCTCTCAAGAAAGTTCACAACCACCCCGAAAAAAAATCTACTCCGCTTTTCCAAAAAAACTACTCAGCCGGGCGCGGCGACTACTCGTCAAAAAAATCTGATCCCGACTCTCAAGAAATTCTCCGATCAACTCCTTTTTCCTAAAAAACGCCGGCTCACGCCGAAGGGAGCCAGCCGCGTCCCGTTAACCTGCATTCCTCACTTCGTGCAGATTTCTCTCTCTTTCGGCTGTAGATTTTACAGACAAGTCTGCATAACAGTGCTTGATGCGGTTTTGCATCTGGCTGATGTTGCCAAAATTTACATTCCTCGCAAGAAAATCCGTTATGAGAACTAAATTCAAAACTTGGATTCCTCTTTGAAACAATAGATAATATTGCATGGGGGGGGGGTGATTTAATATCATTGTTATGAAAAATCTTGAAACTTGAGTCCTGCCTTTAAAATTTACAATTTTATCATTGATTACTTATAGATTACCTAGGGAATATATTTTTTTGTTGTTTGTCTTGCAACCTCGAATAATTATGCTCTAAAGAATTGAACTATTCTAACTAGGTATTGTCGACAAATGGGGCATTCGCTTAAAACTTTTCCGCAACTAGTGCATGCTGCCATATGTCCATCCACATTCTAGTATCACGCACTCAATTGGGGCCTCCACACGAATTTTGCATAGGTCATCAGTTTAAAGTTTATCAACAGCTGAGCTACTAGTTGAATTCGAATGACTAGCTTTTGCTGTTGGTATTAGTCCGGCATTGGTTCCGCTTATTTGTGTATTTGGCACCTATGTGGAGGATGGCTGTGTATTTTGCGGCGGCGGGCTTCTATTCACACTGCGTTGATATTTTTCGAATACTTGTTACCCTTGGCTGATCAGGAATATTTTGTTGCGAATTAGATGATGCTGGAGGTGTTATAGTATCAAATTGGCAATCTGAAGCGATTTTAACCGAAAACTGCTGAATAAATTCTGGCATGTTGGCTTTAATTGATCGAATGGATTCGAGCAATTTTCGGAATCATCTGAAGGAGAAGTTTCTTGCTTTTGCATTAACGGCGGTGATAATTTCACTATACCACCAACACTATTACCATCAATAATAGCAGAAGTTATTATTGATGGTGATTTTGATATAGAACAATTATTCAATGTGTTACGTATTAGGGATAGCGATGATTCCCGATAATTTTTATTATTACTTTTAATTATATTATCATGATTATTAATGTTATTAATAATAGCTGGTTTTTCGGACAGTTCCTCCTCTAATTGCTGCTGGTTCAGTAATTGTTGCGGATTGCGTTTTTAGGTAGATTTCTAGCAGCTGGCGTTGGTAATGGAATTTCTTGGGTAGTGCGATTGATGGTGGTTGTATTGTTGGTGGAGGTACAAGGGTAGGTTGCTTGGATTGGTAAGTGCCCTAGATCGCGGAGGGCGACCGTTACAACACGCGCCACTTCGAAGCCGTCAGGGGAGAGGTGGCGCGAAAAAAACAAACGGTGGCCTTGTGTAGTCACCAGCCCAACGTGTGGCTCAACCACGCCCTGAGCTTACGAGTCTCATGCTCTACCGACAGAGCTAGCCGGGCTGTTACAAGGTGATGTGTGTTTTGCACCCCGCTATGCCTTCGGAGGGGTCGGGTTCGGAAGGCAATGGACGAGGCTGAAGTCGTATGTGTTAAGCGCATCAACTACCTTATCGCAGCTTTGTATTTAAAGAAACAAAAAAAACTTTCGAGATTGATGTAAGTATTGGCATCATTTTGGACAACGGCGCTCGTCAACGGCCACGATTTGGTTCCTTATCGCCAATTACACCATGCGCTCCCTACTGGGGTGTGGTACAGGAGACGTTTTGTTCCGTCCGGGACAACCGTACTCTGCATATCTCCTATACGTCCTTAGGCAAGCGTCTTATAGGGTCGTTTGGGCCTCATGAGCCGGGATTGTGTCTAGATTGTTGGCTCTATACTCATAACAGATGTGGTCCTGCGGTGGTAGTTGGAATTATTTAGCGCAACGTCCGTGTCCAAGAACTCCCCCTCCCAAGGCAAAGCGGTACGCAGAAGGTCTGTGACCTCGTGAGTCACTTTTACATACCTATTGGGGTTGGTCTGGCAACCCTTGAAGTCACGAACAGGAAGCTTGGCTCCAGACAGTCAAGTTAGTTAAAGAGGTGTACCATCCGCTGGGGAAGCTACCCAAGCGGACCTCGACGGGTACCCTATTAATAACCGGTTAGGCCGGCGAGATGCCTTATTAGGGCTACTCGGAGTCACTTTCGCTTCCAATAGTTATACTAGGACGTGTGTTGGGCCTGATTGCTCTACGGAGTGACTTCGCGTGTCCGTCGAGAAGGTCGAGGCAATTCCACATTGTCCCGACGAGTCCCTCTGAGCGCGAAGTCTCTCTTCCGGAAGATATCTCCTGCCCCAAGGACTCAGTCCGCCGACTAAACCACATAGTCGCCGTCTGGAACCCTTGGTCCACGAGGTCACCTTCCGCTACTCAGGCTGTCAGGCCTTGAGATCTTTGGCGTGAAAAATACCGATCGGCTTTCCTTTTAAGTCCTCTAATTCATAACGCCCACTCCCAAGCTTTCGCCTCACGTGAGCCTTCATAAATTTGTCTGCCAGTTTAGCGCTAAACCGGTCGATCTTGTTACTTACGGGGAAGGTACGTCGATAAACTACCTGGCCGGGCGAGAACTCTACAGCTCTGCAGAGCAGATTGTAGTGTTTCTCATGTCTCGTGTGAGCCGCGGCCAGGTGTTGCTGTATTTTGTCCCGCCGGGCCTGCCATCGATCTACGGCCGGCGACACCGTTATATCTCCCTCTTGCAAGGCACCTAAGGCCTTCAGTACTGGGTAAGCGGATCCATGCAGGATCATTGGGCACCCGAACAGGGCCTGGTAAGGGGAGGTGTTAATGGACGTGTGGTGTGCACTCCGTAGGGCACATTCGATTGCCGACAGGTGTAGGTCCCAATCCCGGTGATCTTCTTTCAGATACGCTCGGATAGCAGCTAAGACGGAACGGTTCACCCGCTCGGAAGCGTTGGCTTGGGGGGAATAGACAGCGGTGAGTTGGTGTTTGACGCCGTAATCGGACAACAGTTTCGTGAATTCTTTGGAAGTGAAATGACTTCCATTATCAGAGAATATCACCTCACAGCAGTGTGGCCTTTCTTAGTCCTAGGGTAAGGGCCCATATAATCGATGTACAAGATTTGAAAAGGTCGGCACACATCCATGGCTTCGCCCATAGGGGGCCGAAGGGGTGTGTTTGGAACTTTTGTCTCCTTACATACTTCACAGCTCGCTATATATTTTCTGACTTGGCTAGTCATACCGGGCCAATAATATTTTTCCCGAAGGCGTGCAAGGGTTTTGTGAATACCGCCATGGGAAGTCTGAGGGGGCTCATGAGCGGACTGGATCAAGGGTGCGGTCAATTCTGTAGGGATCCACAATTTCCATATCAGATCGTCCGTCTCGGGGTCGCCAGTTCGTGGGGCCGAACGGTGGAACACGTAACCATCCGAAACCTGAAGGTCAGGTAACTTCTCAGCATCTCTGCTGATTTTGTCAGCGAGAAGCTGGTAGTCCGCGGACCTGAAGGATGGGGACGTTAGGTCCACGTCACGACAGAAGGACACTTCATCGACGCAGTCGACTCGTGACAGTGCGTCCGGCACCACATTCTGACTACCCTTGCGGTGCTCGATTGAAAATTGGAAGCCCTGCAGTTTTAGGCTCCACCGCGCTAGACGGCCGTTTAGGTCGGTCTGGCTCATGAGCCACTTCAAGCTGGCATGGTCAGTAATTATGGTAAAAGGCTGCCCTTCCACATACGCCCGGAACTTTTTAACGCTCAGCACCGCCGCGTAGCACTCGAGTTCCGTGATGGAATAATTACGCTGGGCGCTGTTTAGCTTTTTAGAGAAAAATGCGATGGGATGCTCTTCATCGCCCTGTCTTTGGAAGAGGACGCTTCCTACCCCCGTTTTGCTGGCGTCACATTGGATGTAGAAGGGGCGTGTGAAGTCTGGGGTGACCAGTAAGGGAGCAGACATCATGGACTTCTTGAGTTCCACGAAGGCTTGATGGGCCTCGTCGGACCAAACAAATTTGCCGCCTTTTAGGCAATCCGTGATGGGAGAGGCGATACTTGCATAGTTACCTATGAAGCGCCTATACCACGCCGTCATACCTAAGAAGCGTCGCACCTGTTTGACTGACTTTGGAACTGGGAACTCCTTAATGGCTGCCACCTTGTCGGGATCGGTTTTCAGGGATCCATCGCCAATGATGAACCCCAGATACTTCACCTCGCGGACGCAGAATCGGCTCTTTGACAGGTTTACTGTCAACCCGGAGCGACGAAGGCAGTCGGCGACCTTTTCTAAAAGTTGAAGGTGGGTCTCAAAGTCCGGAGACACCACCAATAAATCGTCCAGATAGACGAACACATTTTCTCTAAGAGAGCCCGGTATCGCCTTGTCCATCAAGCGACACATGCGTTGCGGAGCGTTACAAAGCCCGAACGGCATCACTGTAAATTGATACAGCGGTCTTCCTGGGACGGTGAAGGCAGTCTTCTCCCTGGATTTTTCCTCCAATGGGATTTGCCAAAAGGCATCCTTCAAGTCGATTGCGGAAATGAACTTAGTGTCCTGTAATCGGCCCAGGAGACCGTCTATATGAGGCAGTGGGTAGGCGTCTTTTACGGTTACGGTATTCACCTTGCGGGAGTCCAAGCAGAGGCGGACCTTTCCCGGTTTGCGGACCAGGACCGCGGGTGAGTTCCAAGAACTGTTGGACTCTTCGATCACACCTAAACTCAACATGCGATCGACCTCCTCATACATGAGGGCCTGAATGGCGGGAGAGACAGGATAGTGCCTCTGCTTAATAGGCACCGCCTCGCCAGTGTCGATCACGTGGTGTTCCAGGTGGGTTCTACCAAGTCCACAGGTGTCGAACGACGGGAATCGCGCGCGGGCCTGGTTCAGTCGCTCCTGTTGGGACTCCTCAAGGAGATGGCAATCAGGATCCGGTGGTGGGGTATGATGGAGTTCCCCGATTATGTGTGGGGCCAATTTAAAGGCTCTCCAAAAGTCGACGCCGAGATAAAGACTCTGGGACAAGTCAGGAACTACATATAGGGTCATAGTTATAGTTTTCGATCCATAAGACACGGGGACGGTGATGAAACCGCTAACGTTCTTAGGTGTACCGTCAGCTACTCGAACATCGGCGTGTAAGCGACATAGATTAATTGCCGGGTTTTCCTGGAGGAACGACTCTGCCCCTCTACCCAGGCAGCTAATGCTTGCGCCGGTGTCCAACAGGCCTGTTAGCTTGGTACCTTGGATCCGCACGTTGACGAAAGGTCGATCATCGCCGTTCTCATGTAACACGGCGGCGACAATCTTCTGTGTATGTGCCCGCTTCTCCAGGGCCCACGACCGTATGCGCGGGGCTTTGCGAGTTGGTGGCCGTTCGGCTGAATCATTGAAGATTCGCTTACGAATTCGATGATAGTTGGCCCATCGCTGCATAAAAGAGGCTCTGGCCTGAGGAGAAGGGAAGTCCGGCAGAGATTCCATTATCGACAGGTCAGAGACGTCGGACGTGCTGGTAGACAAATCAGGTGTGAAGGGGGGATTGTCAGGGACTAGGTCGGGCGCGAACCTCCCCGGGGCCTCGCACCCAGGTTCCGGTTTCCCGAACAAACTGGACAGGAAGTGGTGTAGACTTCGGGGCGCCCACATCTGTAGCAGAAGATTTTCCGATGTGGGGAAGGGAACGAGTGTCCTTCTTGCTGGCAGTTCCAGCAATTGACTGGGCGGCGCGGATTTGTGTCGGCCCTCATCTCTTCTACAGCAGGTGGTGGTGTGTCATTAGCATAATTTGTATAGGGCCAGGCCGGTTGCTGTGGGGGTACGTCATTCAACTCATGCACTCGGTGTGAATGGCGACTCTCCTCCCTCTTGGCTCTTTGCCATCTCTCAACGCGGATGCACGCTTCGCGAAGTTGGCGCATATTGTCATAGGTGGATCCTATAATGGCTGAACCCAGTGTACTATTCAGGTTTTCCATGACAAGGTTTACCAACTCCGTGGAGGACATTGGGCGGGAGAGGCGGTTTGCCAGGGCTAGTATTTTCGCGGCGTAATCGTCGAACGATTGATTAAGCTGTTTCGTCTCCATCATTTCTTTGATGATTTGATGGTCGGTCTGCCGTCCTCCGAACTGTTCTAATAAGCCAGACTTGAAGTCCACCCACAAGGGGTTTGACTGCTGTCGGCGGACCTGAGTCCAGTACCAGTCCTCGGCGGGTCCTGATAACAAGGCGGCCACATTCCGCACCAGCTCCCGAGACGATATGTCATCATCTCAAGCTCGGATGTCGAGCCGATAGAGAAATTCCTCTGCCGAGGTTTCTCCCGGCCGGCCCGTGAACTTGAGGTTCCAGTTCAAGACTGGCGACTTCTGCCTGTAGGTAGGGCCGGTGTGTTCTGGGCGGTAGAGGGGGCGCTCGCCTATGCTACCGGACCGCGGAGGAATGCCACTGGGCCCAGCCCCGGCCGATGTGTGAGGGTGAAGAAAATTGTACGCGGTATCATTTGGGGACGCTTCTGGGGGTCCTCGCTGTTTCAGCCTTTCAACTTCATGTTGCAAGGCTGCAACCTGCTCAGTCAGCGCTATCAACGCCGCGGCCCGTTCCGACTCGCCGTCCTCAGAACGAGAGTTATCATTGCCTTCGTCATCTTCGCCGTCGGCGACAAATTGCCCCTTATCGTTTCTCTTTTGCGGTATGCTGCGAGTCAGGGTCTAATACAGGGACTATAGAGGCTATAGAAAGTACTGCGCAGTTCGGTAAGTATACCGAAAACAAATTTCGATGTTTAAAAATAGATGAAACGCTTCCACAAGACTGTGGGTATATCGACATAAGAAAAGGGGGAAGTAATAAACGAAATATAATAATATTGCCTATACGGAAAATGTTTAAAATGATTAGTCTTTATAGCTAGTTACTAAAACTTACCTAAAAAAATATTTTTTTTTCTCTAGAAAAACCATGTGAAAAGACAAGTCAAAAATCTTTAAATAGAGCCCCCAAAAATTTATAGCGCAAAACTTGATCTTAATCAATAGTTAAAGTTTAAAAATTTAAAAGATAAAAAAATGAAACTTAATATTTTGTTTATATGGTAATGTAAGCATGTGTGTGTGTATGAATGTGTTGAATGCACGAAAAAAAGTTTTTGTATATATATTTTGGGTGAGTGTGGCCCCAAGAAAGGATGCCATACCCAAGGTTACGGTGGCTGATGGCGCCGATGACAGACAGCCTGAGCTCAGGACTGAGTGGCATCCGCGTCACCAGAAGCACCAAGTGCCTCCACTTTCGGGATCGATGATGAGGATGGTGACCGACTAGTGTCCAACACCATTCACAACACCGATTCCCCATTGTCTGACAACCGGCAGCCACTACGATGACCGGATCCCAGTGACCACTTAGAAGAAGGAGGAGGAGTGAGCGAAGAAGATAGAAGCCTCCCAGTAGAGATAAAGGAGACCGCTCTGACACCCAGACACAACTGGTCAGCAACTCTGCCGAGTCCCAGGAAGGTGAAGTGTCAGAACGGTCAAACAGCCGGGGGCGGGTGCATATCAGGACGTCGACCCTGTCGCATCGCCAGGCGATAGAACGCCTGTTAGCTTGACGGGGCAGGTCCGACGTCCAGGCGTACATCCGCCCATGCTACAAACGTGAATGAAAGGATGAGAGTGATGGTCCCTGTCAGTGAAGGCTCGCACAGAGTCAGTCGGTATACGCCTGTTAACCAGATCCCGAGTCTCGTTGACAGGAACCGTAAATAAAACAGAGAGGCTACCGCAGAAGAAATCGATAGATGAAGTTGTTGAAGAGAGAAGAAGGATAGGAAAGTGGAAGAAACAGAGGTGATAAGGGCTAGAGTACCGCGGTAAGTACTTTTCGCCCATTTAACCAATAGCCGGAGGGACTTGGACGGAGAACGGAGAACTACTTGAAAGAAGTCCGCTCCTGGCTCCTCTCGCTGGCCTGAGCCACAAAATTTAAAAGCTAAACTACGACTTAAAAGGGGGGAACTGCTAAGAGAAATCATAGCTTCGGAAGGGGAGAGGTGACAAAAAAACAGACTTTCCGAGCTATACTTACGAGACTAGAGAATCAATCACTAGCCTTCGTTGGGCGCCATTTGTAACTGTCTGGGAAAATTTGTGCCAAGGCACGACGACGGGAAATTGCCATAACGGCCAAAAGACTACCATTACAAAATTTGGGGAAGGGGACTCAAGAAAAAGGGTGGCTCGGACGGTTCGACCGCCGGAGAAGTGTCGCGAATGAAACGCATCCCATGTACCGGTTGTCGGCACGACTAGCGTTGCTCTGACTAGCTCGCCGGATGGGGTGGGGTCCGCGGTACCGGGATGCCGAAGGGGTGACAGTCAAACTGAAATTACTCGTGCCTATACAACAAAAAAAAATTAAGTAAGGGCGACAAGGGGGTGGAACAACGTCCAGGGCCAACGAGAGGGGCTAATAAAGGGAAGAAGAAAGAAAGGGTGGTCACTGGAAGACAATCATGGTATGGGGTGCCTCATGTCAAACAAAAAAAATTTAGTTGTGTGGCACTTACCTGGATTGGGACATCCTTAGTCCGGGGGCCACACCCATATTGGAGTTCCCTACTCAATCATTTTCCTAACGACAACCTGAGTTCTCGAATTTCGACGAAAAAAAAACAAAAAACCCACCGTAGACATCCACAATGTTTTCAAATATCTCGCATTATGAGCTGCACAACTCAAAGGAACAATACGTAGTTCTCTTTGGAATTAAGGGCAATGGGAATAGAGGTCACCGGTATAGGCAATGATCACCTGCTCGAGGTGAGTCAATTGGTGAATTAGTAAAATACTTTAGACATAACAAATTGGTAAAAAGGTAGATTTAATACACGATAGATTACGCCAAAAATGGATATACTTTTTCCTTCTAATTACCTGTATATTCGGAGGCTCCATCTGTTTCCATTACCTCGGTTCTGGTCCGTTTGACTCTGATTTTTACTGGTTATTTATACTTCATATATTTAGATAATTGGTTATTATTTATATCCCCATTCATGCCTCCAATCACTCTTCAACCATTCCAATTTGCATATTTATTTATTTATTTTATTGGTTTGTTGTTATATGTTCCGTATTTATTTATCTTCTTTATTTATTGAGCTTATATATTCATTATTTATTCATCTTCTTTATTTTATTTAGCTTATACATTCCTTATTTATTTATCTTATTTATTATTTCAATTATATGTTCATTATCCATTTATCTTATTTATTTATTTAATTAATATGTTCGTTATTTATCTTATTGATTATTTAATTTATATATTCATTATTCATTTATCTTATTTAGTTAAGTATTTACTTTATATATTCATTAGTTATTTATCTTATTTGGTTATTTACTTTATATATTCATTAGTTATTTATCTTATTTGGTTATTTACTTTATATATTCATTAGTTATTTATCTTATTTGGTTATTTAATTTATAGGTCCCTTATTTATTTATAATTCTCCAACGCTTATCCTTACACCTCATCAAATTCGATTTATATTTTTTTGACTCTTAGCTTAAATTTGAGAAAAAAATATGAGTGTGCGTAGGACCACACGTTGGAAGTGAAAACTTCTATGGCCGGCCAGTCTATATTTCCAAATCAATCTTAATATTACAATAGGATAAGGATCAATAAATTTTGTTATATATATATATCTATATATGTATATAAAAATGAATGTGTGTATGTATGTATGTTTGCTATAGGCTCCTACACCGTGCAACCGATCTTAATGAAATTTTAACCATGTGCTATTTACAATCAAACTTAGAAAATAGGCTATTTTATTACTTTCTAAAGTCACTCCTAGATGGCGCTGTCATGGAGAGCTTTGTGGGGGTTTAGCTTCCCCACCAGCGCCACCGTGACGTCGGCGCGAAGGGCTGACACAAAAAGCAAGCGTGGGCAGTCAGTCGGCAACGAGTCATCGATATCTGGAGGTCGCATTAATATCTTTCCTAACCTAACATTGAATTTTTGCTTTAAATATTAATTAGTGTTTTTTTCTGTTTCTAAAAGAATTAATAAATTTGTGTTATTGTTGTTTCTCTGTTTTAATGGTAAATAAATAGAAAAGCCATAATGGTGACCCCGATTTAGACTTGTTATGAGAAAACAACGTGATTTTAGACAAAACAACGTGATCCCAGACATCGACCTCTTTCTCAACAGCAACGTGACTCGAACCACCGCGGCCATATTTATTCCTACATGCAAGTCAATGTAAACAACGCGAAACAAGTTAACTATTAAACATTTTCCTTGTTTTTTTTTCATTTAGTGTTGCGAATTAACTTTCTTTGTGTTTGCGTCGCGTAATAAACAGTGGACAATCTCATACACTTTTTCTTTTGTACGGCTTAGTGTATATTAACATGCCGTTGGAACATTCACCAAGCCGCGACTCTTCTCCCACGCTGGCCAACAATAGGTTGCAAACGTCCACAACAGAGCACCCGGCAGCAGTGCCCGGCCCGTCAACTAATCAAAATGTTAGTGAAGTTTCGTCCATCCAGTATTGCAAGCTTCCGGCCTTCTGGAAAGATAATCCAGAGATGTGGTTTCCGCAGGCAGAGTCAGTCTTTCAGTCATTTAACATACGAGCTGACAACGCAAGATATCATCTGATCGTCAGTAATATGTCCCCGGATGCGCTTGTGGCTGTTACTGACATCATCAAATCTCCTCCTACTACTGACAAATACAAATTGCTCAAGGCGCAGCTTATCAACCGCCTAGCTGACTCTGCAGATAAACAACTCCACAAAGTATTGGCTGAGCTTGAACTAGGTAGCAGGAAACCTTCTGAGCTGCTAAGGCTTATGCGATCCATGGTAGGCGCTCAAGCTCCCGAGAATGTGTTAAGAGTTCGCTGGTTATCACTACTTCCTCAGACTGTCCAGAAGCTTCTACGTGTCTTCCAGTCCACATCATCACTTGACGAACTTGCGGTCGGTGCGGATACTCTTTTAGAGAGTGGGAATTCACCTCAGTTTGTCATGGCCGCAGCTACGCATTCCGGCCATCCTTTAGCTCATTCACTATCTTCCACTACTAATGATTCTTTTGTTACAGAGCTCAGAGAGATTAGGAAAGTTCTAGAAAAATTAACTACGCTGCAACATGAAATAAACAATAAGCTAAATAAGCAGCCCCACAATGAAAATCACAGCAGATCCGGCTCTCGTTCGCGATCTGCCCATAGGGAGCCACACATTTCACAAGCGGGGCATTGCTTCTACCATCATAATTATGGCAAACTCGCACGGAAATGCAATCAACCTTGCACCTTCAAACCTGCTCTGGAACAATCACCTCCGTTCGAGGGAAACTAGCCGTGCTGTCGTCAGTATCGGCGGTAGGCGACAGCGAAGTCAACAATCAGCCTCTTAGAGAATACCGCCTTATTATTTGTGATAAACGTAGTAACCGGTTATTCCTAGTGGATTCTGGTTCCATGCTTTCTATCATCCCACGCTCATGGATTCATCACAAGCTTGAAGCTACGGACTTCAAACTTTTTGCTGCTAACAATTCTATTATCAATACGTATGGCGGACATCCTCTGTGCCTACAACTTGGCCTTCGACGAGATTTCAAGTGGTCATTTGTCGTGGCGGACACTAATAATGCTATACTAGGAGCTGACTTCCTGACTTATTTTGGACTCCTCATCGATCTTCAAGGTCAATGTCTCATTGACAAAACCACCAGACTCACCATGAAAGGGTATGTCGCAGAAACATCAATTCATAGTATCTCAACAATAGGCTTTTCTTCTGACACGATTGAGCCACCTTATAGACAGCTTCTACACAAATTCATCGACATCACTGTGCCTAAACCTTTTCCAGTCATTCTCAAGTCAAGTGCAGCTCGTCATCACATTGTCACTACTGGACCTCCTGTATCGGAACGTCCTCGACGTCTCACGGGAGAAAAGTATGTAGCAGCCAAAACGGACTTTGAGCTTCTGCTCCAGCATGGCATTATTAGACCCTCCAGCAGTCACTGGGCAAGTCCCATTCACATGGTCACTAAAAAGCTTGGCGGTTGGCGCTCAACGGGTGATTATCGTCGCCTTAATAAACAGACAGTTCCAGATAGCTATCCAGTTCCATTGATTGATGACTTACTGCATCGTTGTCATGGCTGTTCAATATTTTCAACCATTGACCTTGTCAAAGCGTACCATCAAATTGCAGTAGCCGAGGAAGACATTCCCAAAACTGCTGTTACGACGCCGTTTGGTCTTTTCGAGTTTTGTGGGATGCCTCCAGGTCTTAGAAATGCCACACAAACCTTTCAGCGGCACATGGATAATCTTCTCCGCAACGTGGACTTCGCTTCCTGCTTCATCGACGACCTAATCATTTTTTCAAGATCTCCGGACGAGCATGTTCAACATCTACAAGCTATTTTTAAAATACTTCGAGAAAATAACTTGGTTATTAATCCCAGTAAGTGCTCCTTTGGCAAGAAAGAAGCTTATTATTTGGGTTATCACCTCAACAAAAATGGATTCACAGCTCCAACAGAAAAGGTAAAAGCGGTTCTAAACTTTTCAACACCCGAAACTATTTCAGATCTGCGACGCTTTCTTGGCATGCTTAATTATTATCGTCGCTGCATTCCAAGAGCGTCTACTGTGCAGGCACCTCTCAACGAGCTCTTAAAGAATGCCAAGAAGCGGGACAAAACGAAAATTGACTGGACACCTGAACTTATAGCTGCCCTGGAACAGTGTAAGTCCAGTATTTCATCAGCTGTCGTCACTACATTTTTATCACCAACAACACCCATCGCATTATCTACAGACGCATCGGACCATGCCATTGGTGCTTCATTGGAGCAATTCGAAGACGGAGTCTGGAAACCCCTAGGATTCTTCTCCCGGAAACTAAGTCCTGCGGAAACGCGCTACAGTACGTATGACAGAGAGCTTCTTGCAATTTTTTCCAGCATAAAATTCTTTAGACACATCTTGGAAGGTCGTCCGTTCGTGGTCAAGACTGATCATCGCCCATTAATACATGCCTTTGCTCAGAGATTGGATAAAGCTTCTCCTCGACAGCTCAACCAACTCAGTTTTATCTCTCAATTCACAACTGAGATTGTCTATATCCAAGGTGAACAAAATGTTGTAGCTGATGCTCTGTCTAGAGTCAACGCCATTAATATGCCTACTTCACTAGACTTCCAGAAGATTCAAGATGCTCAGCAAGCAGATCAAGAGCTTCAGGACCTGCTACAGGGCAATGGAGTCTTAAAACTTCAACTTCTCAAACACCAAGGCCATCAACTCTACTGCGATACTTCCACTGGTTGGATTCGTCCATACTTACCAGAACCTCTTCGAAAACAAGCTTTTGACGTCTTACGTGGTCCTGCTCACCCTAGTGGTCGCGCCACATCTCGGCATTTGAAGGAGAAATTCGTTTGGCCTGGCATCAAACGAGATGCTCTCCAATGGTCCAGAGAATGTGTCCCATGCCAACGTTCCAAAGTTCAAAGGCACAACCGTATAGGCTTACATCACATTGAAGTCCCAGACAACCGCTTCGATCATATTCACCTAGACATCATAGAACTACCAGTGGTTAAAGGTCTTCGTTATTGCCTGACAATGATTGACCGTTTCTCGCGTTGGCCAGAAGCAGTGCCGCTACCCAACATCGAAGCTGACACCGTTGCCACTGCCTTCTTCAATCATTGGGTCGCGCAGTTTGGCACTCCTCTGACGATTACTACGGACCAGGGTACTCAATTTGAGTCCAGGCTTTTTACTGCTCTTGCTCACATGGTTGGCGCACAGCGAATACACACAACACCATATCGTCCACAATCAAATGGGCTTGTTGAGCGTTGGCATAGGACACTTAAAGCGGCTTTAATGTGCGGTTCTCCTACATCTTGGCCGCAGTTACTACCTACAGTTCTTCTCGGTCTTCGAACATGCTTCAAGGAAGATCTCAATGCATCACCAGCTCAACTCATGTTTGGCACGGAGCTTCGCATTCCAGGTGAATTTTTTATCAATGAAGACCTCCCGGCTGATCCCAATTTTTTCCTGGAGAAGTTCAGGGAACACATTAGAAAGGTGAGACCTACTCCCACAGCACATCACACCAAAGAACGGCCGTTCATTCTAAAAGATCTATATACATGTTCTCATGTCTTCGTTCGGATTGATGCTGTCAAACGACCACTGGATCCTCCTTATTCTGGTCCTCACAAAATCGTCAGAAGAGTGGATGACCGCGTTTTCATCATCGACACCAAGGGGGTGAATAAAACCCTACACATTGACCGGTTGAAACCAATGTTTACTGTAAAAAGAGATCCAAACAACCAACAAACAACAGATGATCAACATCCGCATTCGGATCCTTGTCCTGCAACAGATCATGATAGACCGATTCGCACCTACGTCAACAAGAAGAAAGTATCGTTTCCTGTTCCCGAGGTCCAGGACACTGGAAGGGGAGTACCTGTGGGGGTTTAGCTTCCCCACCAGCGCCACCGTGACGTCGGCGCGAAGGGCTGACACAAAAAGCAAGCGTGGGCAGTCAGTCGGCAACGAGTCATCGATATCTGGAGGTCGCATTAATATCTTTCCTAACCTAACATTGAATTTTTGCTTTAAATATTAATTAGTGTTTTTTTCTGTTTCTAAAAGAATTAATAAATTTGTGTTATTGTTGTTTCTCTGTTTTAATGGTAAATAAATAGAAAAGCCATAGCTTCGTTGAAAATCATCGCAGAGATTTGAATTTTTGCATGAAGGTCCGTGGAGGTCTCCTATGATGCACCTCGACGCCCAATTTTCGAAATTCAAAATGGCCGCCGAAATATGACCAAAATTCAAAATTGCCGCAGAAATATGGTTGAATTTGCCAATTTTATTCCGATTCCAATGAAAGTGTATACCTAGGGGTTTTTAAGGTCGCAAATAACGTATATTTGGTCAAAACTTATAAATTCAAAATGGCCGCGACAATATGGCCGACGAATTTGCAAATTGCGTTCCGATTCCCATGAAAATCGGTATCTGAGGTTTTTTAAGGTAGCAAATAAGGAATTTATGATCATAACTTATAAATTCAAAATGGCCGCGTCAATATGGCGGACGAGTTTTGTTACTTTTGTACCGATTCCAATGAAAGTGGGTATCTATGAGTTTTTAAGGTCGCAAATAACGAATTTCTGGTCAAAACTTATAAATTCAAAATGGCTGACGAATTTGCAAATTGTGTTCCGATTCCAATTAAAATCGGTATCTGGGGTTTTTTAAGATAGCAAATAACGACTTTATGATCAAAATTTAAATTTAAAATGGCCGCACAAATATGGCCGACGAGTTTGCGAATTGTATTCCGATTCCAATTAAAATCGGTATATGGGAGTTTTTAAGGTAGTAAATAACGAATTTATGATCAAAACTTATAAATTCAAAATGGCGGAAGAATTTTGCCAAATAAGTGTCACATTTCCCGGTTAGCTGTATGTAGGTTGTTCAAGAGTTGGAAAATCGGAAAATCTTGACATTTTAGCTACAAATGGAAAACCATTGAATATAGTGCGTCCTGAAGCTCTCTAAGCAATCGGTTCAGAATTGATCAACAAAGTTTTTTTTGGAAAGATGGTAAGGAGAAACGGAAATGTGGGATGATTTATGTATAACGGATAAGAAGGAAAGAAACCCATCACCTCTGAATTTTTAGGTATAAGTTTAGGATTCTGCAATACGGGAAAACAAATAAAACCTGAGTCAGTGACATTGCAGATGAGAACCCAGGGGACAAGCAATTGCAAGACATGTAATTTTTCTGCATTTTATTACATGTCTGGTAATGGACAATATTCGTCTGAAGTCACACCCCCTCAGTACGTGACTGCAAGCATATAATGTCCATCACCGTCAAAAGTCCATTTCTAAATCTGAAATTACTAGCTATAATCCTTTTATTTTTTTTTCTTTCAGGATGTAATAATATTTTCCAACTATAAAAAATTTGTTTCATATGTCAATTTCAATTGAATCATATCACCTGATTACTACTATTGGCTTATGGGAGCAGCATAGCCGCGCCGGGTCCCAACTAATATATATATATATATATATATATATATATATATATATATATATATATATATATATATATATATATATATATATATATATATATATATATATATATATATATATGTATATATATATATATACATATATATATATATACATATATATATATATATATATATATATATATATATATATATATATATATATATATATATATATATATATATATATATATATATATATATATATATATATATATATATATATATATATATATATATATATATATATATATATATATATATATATATATATATATATATATACATATATATATATATATATATATATATATATATATATATATATATATATATATACATATATATATATATATATATATATATATATACATATATATATATATATATATATATATATATACATATATATATATATATATATATATATATATATATATATATATATATATATATATATATATATATATATATATATATATATATATATATACATATATATATATATATATATATATATATATATATATATATATATAATATATATATATATATAT